>OMNS01032995.1:0-25430 GCA_900303225.1 Laemonema laureysi | reverse complement strand
CTTATACAATAATATTTATGTGTATATCTATATGTGTATGTGTATATATATGTATGTATATATGTATGTATATATATATATATATATGTATGTATGTGTATATGTATATATATATATATGTGTATGTGTATGTATATATATAAGTATGTGTATGTATATATATAAGTATTTGATCCCTTGCCGATTTTGTAAGTTTGCCCACTGACAAAAGAAATGAACATTCCATAATTTGAATGGTTGGTTTATTTTAACAGTGAGAGTCACATTATATAAAAGTTATACATTGATTTGCATTTGATTGAGTGAAATAAGTATTTGATCCCCTACCAACCAGCAAGAATTCTGGCACCCACAGACCAGTTAGATTAGTCCTCTCGCTTTAACAAAGTACTGCTAATCTCAACTCATTACCTGTATAAAAGACACCTGTCGCAACTCGTTACCTGTATAATAGACACCTGTCCACAGAATCAATCAGTCAGATTCCAACCTCTCCACCATGGGCAAGACCAGAGAGCTGTCTAAGGACATCAGGGACAAGATTGTAGACCTACACAAGGCTGGAATGGGCTACAAGACCATCGGCAAGCAGCTTGGTGAGAAGGAGACAACTGTTGGTTCAATTATTTGAAAATGGAAGAAACAAAATGACCATCAATCGCCCTCGGTCTGGGGCTCCACGCAAGATCTCGACTCGTGGGGTATCGATGATCATGAGAAAGGTGAGAGATCAGCCCAGAACTACATGGGAGGAACTTGTTAATGATCTCAAGGCAGCTGGTAACACACTACGCCATAATGGATTAAAATCCTGCTGCGCCCGCAAGGTCCCCCTGCTCAAGTAGGCACATGTACAGGCCCGTCTGAAGTTTGGCAATGAACACCTGAATGATTCAGAGAAGGCTTGGGAGAAGGTGATGTGGTCACATGAGACCAAAATCGAGGTCTTTGGCGTCAACTCGACTCGCCGTGTTTGGAGGAAGAGAAATGCTGACCAGAACACCATCCCCACCGTCAAGCATGAAGGTGGAAACATGATGCTTTGGGCTTGTTTCTCTGCTAAGGGGACAGGACGACTTCACCGCATCGAGGGGAGGATGGACGGGGCCATGTACCATGACATCTTGGGCGACAACCTCCTTCCCTCAGCCAGGACACTGAAAATGGGCCGTGGATGGGTCTTCCAGCACGGCAATGACCCAAAACATACGGCCAAGGCAACAAAGGAGTGGCTCAAGAAGAAGCACATTAAGGTCATGGAGTGGCCTAGCCAGTCTCCGGACCTTAATCCCATAGAAAATCTGTGGAGGGAGCTGAAGCTTTGAGTTGCCAAGCGACAGCCTCAAAACCTTCTGAGAATCTGCAAAGAGGAGTGGACCAAAATCCCTCCTGAGATGTGCGCAAACCTGGTGACCAACTACAAGAAACGTCTGACCTCTGTGCTTGCCAACAAGGGTTTCTCCACCAAGTCATGTCTTGCTAGGGGATCAAATACTTATTTAACTAAATCAAATGCAAATCAGTGTATAACTTTTATATAATGTGACTTTCATTGTTAAAATACACCCACCATTAAAATTATGGAACGTTCATTTCTTTTGTCAGTGGGCAAACTTACAAAATCGGCAAGGGATCAAATACTTATTTCCTCCACTGTATATATGCGTGTATCACATTCATATAATATCTTGTTACCATTTGCTTGTATTACATTACATATTGTATGTACTACTGAACCATTTGGCTCTGCTACATGTAGGTATCACTGAACCAAAGCTTCCTTTCTTGTCGTAGGGGGTTACTTACAGGAGGGATATAGAGAGTAGGGTGTTAGTTTTACAAATCATGTGCTGTGGTCCAGGGTGTCAAGGTGAGATGGTCCACACAAACAGCACTTAGGAAGAATCACCCGCTAAGCGGAGTTCAACAGGAGAAACCACCTGGTTGACCAACAACGTCCATATAAAGACGAAGACCACTTCATCGAATTATAGCTTCTTGCCAGATATCAACTTGGTTAACTTACTCAAAATGGCATTAGATGTGGCACTACCAGAGAGCTTCAGAGAGGATCTTAATGGTGGCCTGGTGTTTTTAACCAACTTGGCCAATGTGTTGGGCAGCAGTCTAGCAAGGAGTCATTTCCACCTGCCACTCTGCTTTGGTTCTGTTCAGATCCGTATTGAGTATCTGGGTGTCTAGCTACAGCATCTTCGGTAATAGGAACCACTACCTGCACAGGTGAGAATCTTCTCCAGTAGAAAAGGTTTCCTTATCTCAGCTTTCCATGTTTTCACCAACTACTGTGGACCATTATTTGGGCCACCAAGGCTGGAAATTAAGTGTTATCATTATATTGTGTCAAGTCATGCAGATCATAATTTAAGTATTTACTTCTGACCTGTTTGGCAGAAAGATCTTGGTGTCTGCATGGGGATGGACCTGCTGCATCACTGGCTCCTTAATTTTCCTCTCCTGCTTGGCCCACCACTCCCCCCTCCTCTCCCTCCACCACCTCTCCCGGCTAGCTGTCGCTGGGCTTCTCTGGTGGGGCACGGTGTCTTATCAGCCCAAGCTCAACCCAGTGCAAGGCTCATAGCAGGCTTGATGTGGCATTGCGTGGGTACGAGGTGTTCCAGGAAACCCTCACACTCTGCTTGTGTTGCTTGTGGAAAAAAATGTCTGTTTGGCCCCTATATCCTCCAATCCATGGGGTCCCTACAGGGATCTCCCCCAGGACCTCCACTGAGGATCTTCCTTCTCTGTGCGTTTCTATTGACTCTCTGGGTTTCTGCTGTTGTGCTCGCCTACTTTCCGCAGTTACCCTCCCAGCAGCTAGGAGGGGCAATGGGCTACCTTGGGTGGAGGGGACATTACCAGTGTTAGTATAGCCTCAAACCCAGCTAGCTCTGTTCAGGGTTGCTAGGTGTTGGATTTGTCCAACCAATTTCAAGTGTATAATTGTATCTACTAATATTGCTTTGAGAAATTAACTTTAAAATTAACATTAACTTCTAGCATCAGAAAGGCCATCAAAATTGAGATTGAGGCCTCAAGTACTGTGCTGTAGTACAGTGGCTGCTTGATAATAGTGGACACAATGGTGGTTTTACAATGTGTCAACACATGGTGAGAACCAGTGAAAACTCTACTAGTTTAGATGTTATGTTTCAATTTAGTTTGTTTTGTTTATACTGGTGCACAGATGTAAATACTCCACTTGAGTAGAATTACATTTGTGAAAAAGTTTGAGATGCAAATCCTACTTTTCTTCACACAACCTGCCAAGCTGGAAGGGTCGGACACAAGAAATTCAAATATTTGTTATCAACAGGAAGACGTGAGTGCTCTGGACGGAATTCCAGCACATGGAAACTGATTATATTTTGAGTGCATGAAAATAGTTTTAATAGAACTTTTTTGAAAATGTCAGATAGGCCTACAGTGATGTTAAAGGATAGGGTAATGTAATGTAATGGATAACTTAATAATAATTTCAACCTGGATTTTCAACCCAATTTTCCCATAATTTTGTCAATGTGAGATTTCAGAGTGACACTTCACCTCAAGTGAGACATAATAACAAACATAACAGATCAAGTGAAAGGTAAAGAAAAGAAGTTTGATTTCTATCTACGGATCATTTCCATAATGTTGTCAAACATTGATAACAATCTGAGCCTGTCAGTGGCAAAAACAAGCGCTTTTAGAGGACGTACATTGGTGGGCACAATTGCCCCAAGGGATTACAATGTAGATATTTTGCGGCTGTGTTCTCTGTCAATACTGGACCAATTAAAAAAATTGTGTAAGTGTGTTGTGGAATAGATAGACATGTGGTTGGTTGTGTGGGTTATTTTCCACTGCACAATCTTTCTGTATGTCTGTTTACTGGTACACGACTTATGAGAGTAATATTCTGCAATCACACTCATTTAAAGTAATTTGTATGAAAATAACAGCCAACGATTTTATTGCCAATCACATAGCTTTATTTTGTAATTTGAACAACCAAAAGAACAAAGATGTAGCCACAGACGAGGCTAAACTGAAAACTGACCGAATGAGTGTGATTATCATTACTTGAAGACAACACTAAGTGTATCAGGAGGAATACAAAACGTATTGTGTTTGTGTCTGTTTAGCAAAAGGAAAGGGGCATGTCTCAGTAAATGAGAGCCTTGCAGTCTCCCCTGGGCTTCATGATTTTGTCATAGTTCTTGTTGATGATGTCAAACAGCACAGCCTGCAGGACAGGGAGAGAAAGATAAACAATAGAGATAAAGACAGACTGAGATGAAAATACGGGGTGGAGACAGGAACAGAGCGAAACCAAGTGACGGAAATTTCCAACAGTTCCTTTCATCATCGCCTATTGTAAAGTTATGGGAAAGTTATTAAGTTATGGGAAACTCAAAAACTGAGCAGTGGCAACACATTTGTGATGCTGTAAATGCCTGTCAGCAGAGGGACGCACAGTAACTGAACTGCGGCAGTTTGCATTGGATATTATTTGGACATTAATGGAGTGGTACCGTTTACGATTGAAGAATCTGGAGCGAGAGGGCGCTTCGATGCGTATACGGGTGCAGTCTACAGCGCCAATGATATTTGGGAGTAATATCATTAACTTCTGTCTGTTGGTTAGGACTGTAAGGAAACTACATGTACTGGGGCATTAATGCTATGCTAGCTTTCAGTACTGTCGGGGGTCATGACTCAAAGATGACTGAAATGCCCGACCTGTCGCGTATCTCTGAAAGGATCCTGCGGCTAAAACGAGTGCGCTGAGCACTGTGTGGAGGCACTGGATTTGACTGGCATGTGTTTTCCCTAAGTAGAGACTCCAGAGTATTGCACAATTGTAAAAGCAGTGCTCTTGGCAATCTGAAACGGCTCAGCAGCCATTCATCTGTGTCATCTAAATACACATTCTCTGCGTAAGGCCTGGGTGGCCAAAGCACCCAACAGCAGCATGGAAGCCATTCAGACAACTGAACGCACACAATATCACCCAAGGGTTTTTCTAGTCTTGATTGGGATCAACACACCAATAGTATTTCTTCCTTTGATTTTTTTTGTTCTTTTTTTGTTTTTCTTTAGCCCACAAATTTAATCTATATCAATAATATACTCATTATTTTAAATTATAAATTTGATTTGATTGATTGAATTTGTGAACTGTGAACATGAGATACGTCTCGACCACTCGTAAAAATGTCTCTTACCTAAGAGAAGAAAACATTGGTGGTTAGGTAACCCTAACCCTAACCCAGAAATGAGTACTAACAAAATAAGTATACAAATCTTGGATACCAACGATTAGTTTTCTTATTTTTGTTCGTATATCGCTTCCTGCATGAGGCCCAATGTTACTTAAAGATTAGTGGCCTTACATATGTGTTGCGGATCTCCAATACCACGAGGCGAAGCTCACAGTACTGGTACTGGTCCAGTTCGTGAACCAGCTGCCTGTAGTCTCCCTGTCATGCACATGGAAATTGGCACAGTAAACATCCACATAAAACATATCAGTGTGTATAGGATTTGTTTTTGTTGCACCCACTCTCAACTCTCATGTAGCTCTAGATGTTTTTATGTGGCTCTAAAATGTTTATGAAAGACAAGCAGAGCAAGACAATAAGAAACAATAAGCTTGCAATCTGTGATAACAACCATTTCTAGGATATAAAATAATGACCAAACACCAGCCAAATCCTGAAGCCTTAGGATTTGATTTCCAAGTGGTGTGATGAGAAATGTTATGCACTCACATGTACATTTGCATAATAATCACAGTAACATGTCTTGTTTTACAGGAAATTAGTGGCCAATGTATAATGAGTCACCCCCACCCAATACTGACCACGTGGGGCTGTTTGGAGGCCTTAGCCACTGCATCGCCTCTCTCGCTGTAGTATCTGGCAAACAGCACAAATTATGTGTTCACCATCGTTCCTTGATCAGCAGTCTAAAATATATAAATCTTGCCAGAATTGTTCATATAAAAAGAGCCTCACTTTGAGAGCTGGGTTTGAAATGCCTCAATTTTAGTGCGTGTGTTGGTCAGAAGCTCAAACACCTTCTCCTGTTTAACATATGAAAAGAAGCCAAACAATAAAATAAACCTATATCCAGAAAGAAGAATGAAATCAATCTTGATAATTATTCCTTGAACGGAAATAAAATAGAAAAACATAACCTTTTATTTTATTCAACAATCAACCATTACCAGTCACTGACCTGTACTGCCACTCCAAAATTGTTGCCATCTTCAATTTTAGGAATTTGCAGTTGCATCCACACAGACACCTGCCAAGGAAAAAAGGCAAGAGAAACATATCGTATCGATCCAATTCTCAGCATAGGCAAAATGACAATCTCTACAGTTCACTCATTCTTGTAAACTACTACTTCTCCCGTGCAACACGTTGGGTCGGAGAGACAACAGCTCACTCTGTGTGTAGCTCCATCGATGCCGTAATGTTGTGCGGAGACGCAGTTGAATAAAAATGTCCAAAAGACGAGGAACACGGCGATGACTTTCCACAACATCGCGGACTAAGTATTAAAAACAATCTAACTGAACACAGAACTAAGCTAAAAACGAATTATAAATAAGAATACTTAACAAAAAAGCAGGAAAGGACAGAGTGCAACTTTTGCTGGCTGCTGCTCCAACAGTGCCGGAATTATCCTCCTCACATTCAAATCCCTCAATAATCTCAAATCTAACCTCAAATCTGCCAACGCCAACCTCCTGACCACCATCACTAAGACAAGCACCAGCACCGTACCCTGCACCAACCCTCTGGAACTCCCTCCCATCACACATGAGAAACTCTTAACTCACTCCCAGCAATCAAAACCCACCTGTTCTTCTTCCTTACATTTTTATCCACCATACTACTGATTTTAAGCTGTGTGTGTATGTGGTATGTATGTAGTATCTTTGTGTATTATTATAATTAGTATTACTTGAAATTAAAGCAAGGAGTTAAAATTAGTCATTAAGTAAATGTGTCAACCCATGACTTTGTCGCAAAATGGCTTTCCATGCTAAAATGTTTCCAGGAACCTGAGTGCATTTGTTTCTGTTTGTTACTTCTGCAGCCTGCAACTCTCCTGTGTTCTCCACATTGGGTCATGGTTTAAATCACATGTGTCAAACACAAGGCCCACGGGCCAAATGTGGCCCGGCGCGTCATTTTATGTGGCCCGCGAGAGCTTAAGGTTTATGAGTGTTTATTAAAATAAATCTATGCTGCGCTAAAGCATGCATTGACCATAAACTACATCTCCTCGATTATGTTGAAATGACGGCATCCCGCCACTAGAGTGCAGCGTATCCACAGCGGTATTTACTACAGTGACTACAGGTGGAGTCTGCAGAAGTGCGTACAAATGATCCCAAAATGTACACAAAGAGAAAAGTTGATACATATGGAAGGCAGTTTCAAGGCAGATGGGAAGGGGAGGACATGTTTGTGCTTCAAGGTGAAAAACCGGTGTGTCTTTTGTGTCATGAGGCAGCGTCGGTCGTCAAAGAGTACAATATACGTCGGCATTTTGATACAAAACACGGAGCTAAGTATGCCAAAATTAGCCTCGTAGAAAAACAGAAAAATGTCATAGAATTAAAAGGTGTGTTTTTGAACCTGATAAAAGGATTTATGTTATAACAGTGCAATAAGCTAACATATATATATTTTTTTACATCTATGCAAATGCATATGTAATATTTGTAACTTGTAACGGTTATTTAACAATATGTTATAGAGCATTTACATTTTTTTTACATTACATTTACCCTTACGATTACAACTGGCCCTTTGAGGGCAACCATAATGCTGATGTGGCCCTCTGTGAAAATGAGTTTGACACCCCTGGTTTAAATGGTTTAAATTGAACATGTATCATACAGTCTTGTCTGTCCCACCTGGCACGGAACAAAGAGTGCTGTGGTTTAATGGATCATTGTCAAGGTGAAGCAGACTGAGACACAGAGAGAGTGTGAGTAAGTGAGAGCGAGAGAGAATGAGTTGCTAGCTGACCGTGTTGAGTTTCTCCTTCAGAGTGTTGATCTGAGGCTTGACCTCCTTCAGAGCTCGCTCCACATGCTCGTTGCAGCAGATAGGGCCGCATGGCGGGCCTGTAGGATAACACAACACTCAGTAACAATATGAGTTAGGGTTAGGGTTAGTAACCATGTGAATGTAAACATCCATGGTTTTATAGGTCAGGAGACTTGACCTTCATCGCCCTCCTTGTCTTCTTTATCACTCTCCTTGTCTTTCTTCCCCTCTGTTGCTTCTTTCTGTTATGGAACAGATGACAGATGGATACTTGGCAAGTTATACAACTCATACACATGAGTTTTTTTTCTAGTGCATATGGAGACATAAAATGGCCTGCATATTTAAGTGTGAGTAGGTCATTTGAATGGAGTATTGAAACATAATTTAGCTGTAGTAAATGTTATTTTGGGTTTGCAGCATTTCCATCCATCTCAGATCCCATAAACAATGTATTTACAAACAATGTACTCAATAAACTAGATTGACTGTTCAAAAGAAACTTTGGATGTAATAATCAGCCAAACTGCATGCATTTAACTTAAGTGCCATATAATTCCATGTGTATGAAGTGAATACATGATTGACAGGATGACTTTACTTCCTCTTTCTTCTTGCGCTTGGCCTCCTCCTTGACTGGATCTGGGACTGGGATGTCCAGGGGAGCCTTTACCAGGTCAGGCCTGCTGAGGGATGTCTTGGGACAAGCACACAAATTTCACAACCAGATTAAACCAACCATATTAACCAACCAGACCCTATTAATAAAAGTAATTTTCTCCGATTAGATACCTTCAACAGCACGTCCATCTCCGTAATGGTTTGTGGAAAACATTTTGAAAGCAGGACATCTGCCTGGTTAAAAAAAAATGTAATGATTACATTAAGTAATAATTGTTATTCATCGAATATCATTAAGTAGTATACAAATTAAGACAAGTATTGTTTATGGCATGCTTACCTCTTTTGTGAGTAGCTGGCAGAAGTCGTCAACCTACAAAATGTTATTACATGTTTTTATTTATCTGTTTTTTCTACAATAAATAATGTACAACCGTAATATGGTTGTGCTTAGAGCTATTATAGCCAGAGAGGTAGGGTCTTTTTTTCTTTTTTTGACCGTAATATCACGGAAAAAAGACAGCAGTAACATGCTTGACCACCGGGGGTAGAGTGCTGGGCACTATAGAATGCAAAGCTACAAAATGAGAATCACGTCTAATTCATCTGTGAGCTATTCTCTGCTCCTGTCCAAATAACACAAGCTACGGGTTATTATGAATACACTGTTATTTGCGATACACAATTGATGCATGTGATATGACTTTTTAGGAGCAGTTGCACTAGCACTGAGGCTACACGGCATTACGAGCAGCTAAATCGCTTCAGCTTTCTTTAAATAGGCGTCATTTGAATAAAGTAATGCAAAGATTTTGCATCTAAGATACATATTTATCGCATCAAAAGTTCAAAGATTAATTGGACAGCAACGCTCGGCGTAATATGTGAACGTAGCTTGTACACGAGGAGTTGGCAACTCGTGACACGTGACAAGCAAAGTGGCGTATCTCCTAATTACAACATATTTGGTGTTATTGTTGAGTACAACGATTAACATTAATTTCCGCCATGAGAACAAATGTGTGGCGAGGTGCCCACCTGTTAACTGAACATTAACAGCACACTATATGCAAACGAACCACAGAACCATAACCCGTGGTTCCATAAGCGATACAATAGATTAGGAGAGTGGTGTACGAACCAAACTTGGTGTTCCTCTTACCTGTTTCTTAGACTTTGGGTGAATTACCAGAGAGGCCATGGCTCCAATATGGCTACAATATATCTCCAAAAGAATCGAGATTGATAGTTTGGTTTATTGCGTTACATACAACACGGAAACAGTGTACTATTACTCAGCATTAAAATGAAAATGAAAGTGTTACGTGATTTCCCCGTAGGTTAGAACGATTCTAAAAAAGGATTGTGGGTCTTGTAGTTTGTACTTATGTGTAATACAGACTTGGTTCAGACAACATTCAGGTGAATTATGTCGCACTAGGTTGGAAGAGATTATAGTTTCTTCAATACTACGTATGCTATCTTAGTGACTATGACGGAGTATAATGTGTGCTTTATATTAACTCACAGGGGGTTACAGCCGAACCTGCGTACTACGAAAGTACAGCGTATACCGTTTTCTGGCGTACTATTAGTATGCCAACCAAAAGTACGCATTGATCACCATGGATGTGTAACACGTGGGTGAATTAGCCAACTACAGCTGGAACAGAGTACAGATTATTCAGTGTATTACTTTTGTATAACTAATTTCCTGCTAGACGCATAATTAGTGCCAAAAGTATGTGTAGGGAGTCGCAGATTCGACACTCGCAGGAACGGATTCGTTGAGTTGTAATCAATGAGTTGTGTGCGCACTTTTATCCAAATGAAGTTGTAATCTATTCAAATAAAAATTACACGACGACAAAAGCAATTCTATAAGAACAATAGACGGCATGACATAAAAAAAATCTATATAATCTCTGCCCCCATTAGGTCACACAACTAGCCTTACATTTGAATACTTACTATTCATTGGTGCTTTCACTACTGCACAGAATAATGAAAAATTTGAAACAGTTTCAAGTTGAGGTGATTTATTAATTGAACATGAGGCAAAAAACCCCTATATTTCAATTAAAATAATTAATATCAGTCACTTGTTTTGGTCCAACATTTCACATTATATGTGTGTAAACATTATCTGAAATCATAGATTTATCATTGTTATTTATTCTCCATTCCTATGAAACCCATATCACTTGTATCAAATGCAATTATAAATGCCATTTCAGACTTAAAGGTGCAGCATGTAGCATGTAGGTGCAGCATGTGCAACTTGTAGCCAAGTGTCAAGTGATGAGGTTCCTTGATAGATACTGCCAAATCTGTTCTGCTAAATGCCACTAAATTATACACACTTTAACTACTTTTTAGTTCTAGGAATATGGAATATGAAGACAAAAAGTGTTTGTGTGTGTTTTTTTCTCTCAGAATTACACCAATAAAATCTTTGGGCGATAGCTTGTAAACATTAGGAGCGGTGTCACAATCAGTCTAGAATGAATCGCCAGGTTAGAATGCTTCCACGTCCCCTTTGACCCTACGACTGCCTAAAGACTGGTGATAGTAAGGGTTAGGGTTAGGGTTAGGGTTGTCATAGGAGATTACCACATTATCACGGAATGATAGCAACTAACTCAAACGGAGGCCAGGGGCCTCCGACTGCTGCTTCATAGTACCCGCCCTCTAAAAAGAACACATTACTGCATTGTTATTGTGATGTAGCTTAGCAGATATATAGCTTAACCCCGACCCCTTACCAAGCTAAATCACCCTAATCCTTTATCCAGGCATGCAGGGCAGCAATGTGATGCTCGCATTACCATGATGTGATCAACTCCTCCTCCCTTCCACCCCAGGTGCTACTAATCCCGCACCCTGTCCTCCAGAGCCTTCAGCTCGGCCTCCACCTGCGCGGGCAGGTCAGCTCCCACCTGCTGGGAGAAGTAGGCCCTCAGCTCCTGGGCTTCCCTCTGCCAGAAAGGCTTGGGCAGGTGGAACAGGGCATCCATGTCCACCTGGCCCCCCAGGCCACTGCAGTCGACGGCATCTCCCTCTGGCAGCCAGCCCACCACGCTCTGCCTGGCTGCCTCGTCCTCCCGTTCCCGGCCACAGCGCCGGAAGATCCACTCCAGGACGCGGGCATTCTCCCCGAAGCCTGGCCAGAGGAAGGAGCCAGTGGTGGGGTCCTTGCGGAACCAGTTGACATGGAAGATCTTTGGTAGCTGGGTGGGGGCCCTGCGGGTCTCCATGCTCAGCCAGTGGGCCAGATAGTCACCGAAGTTGTAGCCGAAGAACGGCCGCATGGCGAATGGGTCATGCATGATGGTCTTGCCTGGATGACAAGGAAAACATATTTTTTTAAAGGATGTTTTTAGCATTATTAGCTGAAACACTGTGTGTGTGTGTGTGTGTGTGTGTGTGTGTGTGTGTGTGTGTGTGTGTGTGTGTGTATACACCTTTGTGCTCAGCAGCTGCTGTGGATTCGGAGCGCATAGCGGCTCCTACAAAGACTCCGTGGCGCCAGTTAAATGCCTCGTACACCAAAGGCACTCCTGCAGAACAGGAATGTAGGGTAAAACTTAACAATATATGTAACCTCATTGTCTTCCAAGTCAACCTCGATCTTAGTGGAGGATTGTTTAAGGCATTGACACAAATTATTGTGGAGTTATACAGATTATATGTAATTTGTTAAAAATGTCACAGCCATCTGTCCGTTACTAGTGAGTGAAATGCGCTTTGAGAATATCTGTTTCTAGTTGAGTGTGCCTGGCTCTATGAGGCTATTTATATTATTTTTATTATATATTATTATATTATTATTATTTTTAGACTGTTCCAGGCTCATTTCTGGCCAATCGGGGCTGGTTCAAGGAATCCATCTTGCTTGTCAAGCACTTGTGCGTGAATGCAACACTTCTCAATGGAGGAGAACCGTAGGGAGGAGACATAATTTTGGTTGTTTAGTTTGAAAAATCTCTCTCTCTATCTCTCTCTCACAGCACCTTTAAAATAATCTTCATCAGTATATTCTCATTTCATCACAGTACTTTATTTATAGTTTCATAGTAAAAGTGAATCCGTTTTCTGTGGAACACTGTAGGGGCATCAGCCAGTAAGCTAAACATATAATCACAGAGACAGATTGATAGCGCATTATGGAAACCAAACTCCCACTGACCCTCGGGTCTCCTTCCCCCAAAGACGATGGCATCGATGGGCACGCCCTCCTCGCTCTCCCACTGGGGGTCGATGATGGGGCACTGGGAGGCCGGGGTGCAGAAGCGGGAGTTGGGATGGGCGCACAGAGTGGAGCCTCCTGACCACAGAAACACAAGCTAACTGGTAGAATAAACCACCAGGTTGGATCACTGTTGCCGTTTAGCGTTTGCAATGTTAACGCAATGTTACGTGAAAGATCTTGGTCAGATTTCCTTGTTACATTATTATTATGTTATTATATAGTTCATTATGTACCATAATTCCACCACTTTTGAAAGCTGGCATGTGGTAAAAAATCTACCCTCTAGTGACATCACAAGTGGGAGTGTCCACCCAGATGTATGATGGATAGATCAGTCTACCAGCCTACCCGGTGGAATGTCCCAACTAGTAGGTTGACCTACCCATCATACATCTGGGTGGACACTTCCACATGTGATGTCATTTTGACATGGCTTGTAATGGCTAATCAACACCCCAGTTGCAAAAAAAACGTTACTGAGAAATATGCCGACATCTGAAGACAACGTACCTTGCTTCCAGGATTTGCCATGCCAGTCGGTGAGCGAGACCCCTGCAGCGGGGGGTGCCAGGCCCTCCCACCACACTCCTCCGTCGCTGGTCTCACCAACGTTAGTGAAGACGGTGTTTTTGGCGATGGTGGACATTGCGTGGGGGTTGGTATTTCCTGAGGTGCCCGGGGCCACGCCAAAGAAACCATTCTCTGGGTTGATAGCCCTCAGTTTGCCTGGAGTGAGGGGTACAGAAAGAGAGACACGGTCAGAGATGATTGTCAAAGAAGTACAGCTGTGCAAATAAAATATTGTCTTCTATTTGATCCCAACAATGCAACAGAGACGGACCATGGTAGAGTAGCTCATTGAAATGGGATCAACATTACTGTAGAATTAATTATTAGATCACCCAATACAAAACAGATACATGATGCCATAGACTTACACTGTTGTCCAATAAGATGCACTAACTGACCTACTTCATCAGGTACTCAGAACTGAGAACTGAGAACTAATTTACTATCCTTTCTTATTAAAACACGATGGAAGACACTGACCTGCTGTTGCTGAGGAAAACATAAAGACTATATACGATATAAAGACTAGAGGATAGCTCTGGCCTGTTTGAATGAGTCAGTTTCGACATAAATATATGGCAATGTGTGTGGTAGAGTATATGTGCGCCTATGTTTATTTATTATTATATACTATTATTAAACACAGTGGCAAAATCCTCAGGACTTTCAGGGTATTCAGAGAAGGCCCTGACATTGTATTTAATACTAATAGTCTTCAAATATTTACTTAATAATGTCTCAAACAGTATTGTTTCTGTGGATATATGCATGTACACAGGTTTTCATTTGACTTGGTTGCATTAGACTAAAATTCAGGCATTAATCAATCATATTCATAATCATCATTAATAATCATAATAATTCATAATCATATTTTGATATAGGCGTATTGTTTTTTTGCTCCAGGGTATTCTCTGGGCATTGCTCGCATTGGTCAGCATAGTCCCCTGCGAAACCCAGCCGAGACCACATTACTGTATCAAAACAAACTAATAACAGCTAGTAGTAGTGGTAATATCACTGTCACCAAGTTACTATTAACACATAAGCAAGAGAACAAGAAGAAAACAATGAGCTACAAATAAAAATAGTGAAACAGCGACAGCTAAGTAAGCAGCTTGCTACTTGTGGTTATCAGGCAGTTCAACAATTTGTGTTTCGTTTTCAAGTAGAGATCATCGTTTGGTGAGTGTTAGGGTTAGTCTATATTTTTTATGATTATGCCAACTGATGTGATTTAGGAGCAGACACACACAATATTTGTTTTATGTTTGGATGCTTCCTAATAGATAATTATGCACACTGCAAGGAACTGTATATTGCCTAGTAGATTGCTTAGATTCTGAAAATGCTATGCATGCACAACATTGTAATCTGGCCTGCAGTATTTGTTCTATAGACTACGCTAACGGTGTTGGTTGGTGATTTGTAGTTTTAGCTGCTTGTTGTGATTGGTGAGTGTGTCTCATGTTGGATTCAGTAGCTTGGTGGCAGTTCCATGCCTATGTAGTAGTTCATTATGTTGTGTGTGTGTGTGTAAGCATCACTATCACTATAGTGTTATCATAGACTATACATTCGGCATCATTATATACAGTCACCGACCACTTTATTAGGTAGCGCAAATAGAGTATGTAATCAACCAAACATGTGGCAGCAACTCAACACATTTAGGCATGTAGACAAGACGATCTGCTGAAGTTCAAACCAAGCATCAGAATGGGGAAGAATGGTGATTTGAACGTGGCATAGTTGTTGGTGCTAGACAGGCTGGTTTTAATATTTCAGAAACGGCTGATCTACTGGGATTTTCATGCACAACCATCTCTAGGGTTTATAGAGAATGGTCTGAAAAAGACAATATCCAGTGAGCGGCACTTCTCTGGGCGAAAAATGCCTTGTTCATCAAATGTCAGAGGAGAATGGCCAGACTGGTTCAAGCTGATAGAAAGGTAACTCAAATAACCACTCGTTACAACCAAGGTATGCAGAAGAGCATCTTTGAACGCACAACACGTCGAACCTTGAAGCAGATGGCCTACAGCAGCAGAAGACCACACCGGGTGCCACTCCTATCAGCTAAGAACAAGAAACTGAGGCTATAATTGGCACGGACGCTCCAAAATTGTACCATCGTTCAGATGGTAGGGTCAGAATTTGGTGTAAACAACATGAAAGCATGGATCCATCCTGCCTATGAACGGTTCAGGTTGGTGGTGGTGGTGTAATGGTGTGGGGGATATTTTTTTGAAACACTTACCACGTACCAATTGAGCATCGCTTAAACACCACAGCCTACCTGAGTATTGTTGCTGACCATGTCCATCCCTTTATGACCACAGTGTACCCATCTTCTAATGGCTACTTCCAGCAGGATAACGCACCATGTCACAAAGCTCAAATCAACTCACACTGATGCCAATCTCCCATTCAACCACACATCACAATGTGATATGGTTATTAAAAGGATATTATGAAAAGAAGACTCATTAATGGATCACAATTTGGAGAAATAGTTTTGATTGCAAAACAAATATATCATAATAACTTTAATCAATCATAGGGCATAGAAGAAGGGTTCGCTCTTAGCCTCACCCTGACTGTCAAACTTCATCCAGGCAATGTCGTCTCCCACGCACTCCACCTTCCAGCCGGGCAGGGCTGGCTTCATCATGGCCAGGTTGGTCTTGCCACAGGCGCTGGGGAAAGCAGCAGCTATATAGCGCTTCACCCCCTGGGGACTGGTGATGCCCAGGATCTGAAGAGCACAGCAGAGATATCCTCTAGTGAATGTTAAATGAATAAACATTTCTGTTTGTGTTTATTAAAAAAGGATGCAGTAGACAGGCTGAAGGGTGTGTCTGTGTGTGTTATAGAAATAAACTTGCCATGAAACACATAACTACACCGTGTGCACCCACCTGTGCAAGGGCTAAAAAGGGCTAAAGTACGACCAGTGCTTCGATGGAACGAAGGGCTGAACCCCACAAGGACTGAACCCCACAAGGACTGAACCCCACAAGGGCTGAACCCCACAAGGACTGAACCCCACAAGGGCTGAACCCCACAAGGACTGAACCCCACAAGGACTGAACCCCACAAGGACTGAACCCCACAAGGGCTGAACCCCACAAGGACTGAACCCCACAAGGGCTGAACCCCACAAGGACTGAACCCCACAAGGGCTGAACCCCACAAGGGCTGAACCCCACAAGGGCTGAACCCCACAAGGACACCCCAACCCAGCTCCGCCTATTTCCGTATTCGCCCATTTATGTCAGAAATTGATTTTCTAAACCTTCATTAACCTTTTTGATTATATAGTTATAGGAACAAACGAAAAATAACAAATCAAGAGAACTCCATACTACTCTGCATGCATGGTGATGCGTCTCAGACACAAGAACGCACAGTTATTGTATTTAGTGTTAGGCCTATATATTGTACGTTTGAGAGACATTTCATCTATTTGGCACAGGTCTACTTAATACAGGCCCCTACAGACAGAACACACGGTTATATTTCACATTGTTGCTAACGTGACGATTTCCTTCGCTTCCAGCGCAGCACTTCTATCTGGAGAAGCTGGGTTCGCCGTCACCTTCTTGGGCAGGCATTTCTGTCTTGTGTCTTTTTTATCTTGCACCAATGGGTGCTTATGTCCTTTTTCCTGTAAGTAATTTTTCACCCACCTGTGGTGGAACCAACTACACTGTATGGAAAAGCATTTAGGTGGACTGGTACTGATACTGGGGGCTGAGTGTCGTATGGTCTGCCTACCAGCATGTGTTCAGCCAGCCAGCCCTCGTCCTTGGCGATGCGTGAGGCGATGCGAAGGGCAAAGCACTTCTTGCCCAGCAGGGAGTTACCGCCGTAGCCGCTGCCGAATGACAGGATCTGCCTGCTGTCCGGCAGGTGGGAGATCAGCACCTTCTCAGGGTTACAAGGCCAGGAGTTGACCAGTGGGGCTGGGGTGGGGAGGTCAGGGAGGAGTGGGGGTGAGGAGAGGAGGTCAAGGAGGAGAGGAGGTGAAGATGAGGTGTGTGGTAAAGGGGGATGAAGGAGACAGTATATGAGAAGATGACGGGGAATATAAGGGGTAGGGGATGTATGGACAGATCCATGCACTGCAAAAGGCTGGTGCCTGTGAGACCAGACTGTGACCTGGTACCTGTGAGTGGCAGGGGGCGTCCCAGTGAGTGTTGGCAGCGAACAAACTCCTCACCGTCCGCCAGTTTCTGCAGGACAGGACTTCCCATGCGTGTCATGATGCCCATGCTGGCCACCACGTAAGGGGAGTCCGTCACCTGGAGGAGGAGGAGGAGGAAGAGAGCATTGACCCAAGCTGCTCCAAGCACCTGTTCACTCTACAAACAGTCAGTATTTAATCTACTAAAGAGAAGTGTGTGTGTGTTTGTTAACTTCAATGAAAACAGTAGGCTGTTATTTATTAATTATTAAATTATTCATAAGGTGTGCAGCATAACTCCTATTATCTATCCATCTCCACTTATAAGGGGTCCTGTGAAATCCGTAGGACCCCTATTGTATTCCTTAGTAGTATAATTTTTTTCCTGACAAATTTCTCAGATCTCAGAAAGAAGAAGAATAAATTGGCATGCTTGTAGAACTTGTAAAATGAGGAAGGGATGCTAAGGATGGACCAGAGTTGCCCATAGGTGGTGCTATAATCAGTGCTTGGATGTAAACACTTCAAAGTGCTGCTATTGCCACTCGGAAAGTGTAATATGAACGAAACTTTCTATACAACTTTCAAGCAGCTTTCCATGGGGTTAGATCCTTTGGATTTATAGCAATGACCACAACCAAACACCCACACAGAAACTCCTTCTCAGCCAGAGGTCAGAATAGCTTAAAACTTGGCTCACATACACTATATGGACAAAAGTATTGGGCCACCTACACATTACACCTACAGGAGCTTTTATGACATCCCATTCCAAATTCATAGGCATTAATATGAAGTTGGTCCTCCCTTTGCAGCTACAGTATGCCAGGTGTGCAATTATATGGTGATGCAATCACAGCAATCAGATTAAAGACGGTGGATATTTTATGTAAAATATATGCATATTTGCGACATTGTTTTTAATATTTTAAATATAGTATAAATAGTTTTTTAATTATATTTGTATTTTAAACACAACATTTTATAATGGAAGTCAATGAGCAGCATTTTCATGAGACTTCAACTACTTCAGACTCAGTCAATTTTAACCGTTAAACTTTGTTTAAACATTTAAGAAATCATCACATAACTTTATACTGATCCAAGCAGATTTTCGTTATCTTTTATACCGTTAGTTTTATACCCGCTTTGTTTCATTGACTTCCATGGAGCCTAAAAATGTCAATATTTCACCTAGCAACACAACATGAAGCTTAAACTGTTACAGCGGTTCTTGTTTCACTGGCGTTAAAATAATTAATCAAATTAATAATTAATCTGCCAGAAAGTCTCTAGGAAGTTGGTATAAAAAGCAATAAAATGTTGTGGTGGATGAATGAGTTAAGCACAGGACTTTCACCCAGGAGACCAGGGTTCGTGTCCCTTGTTACTTTTAGACTTAGTGGACATATTATTATGGTGTTGCGGTGGTTTGTGTTCCATTGGCATTGCAATAATTCATCTTTTATACTTGATGAATTCAAATATTTTAGTTTTGTACCTGCTTTGTATACTGCTTCATCTCATAGACTTCCATTGGGCCCTTAAATGCTAACGCTACTTAAAAACAATGATTCAAAACTTGTATACTATTTAAACTTAAACTCTTCAACTCCCACATTGTTAGTGTACAAAATATCAACTATTCAAATCTTTAAACTGTCACTACTCCCACAATATTTAGACCCCAAAGACACATTATACATCCAAAATGTTGAGCTCCTTGCAGTGATTGACTCAATTTTCTAATCAATGGTGTTTATACTTTTAACAAGAGATAACTTTAAATGTTCTCCACATAGACACACATTGAAATCTAAAAATCTGTTTAGAATTGAACAGCTATTTAAAAACACAATTCTTGTTCCCAAACTTCCATACTCAACTCCTCCATACCAGAGATTTTGATGACTTTAGGCTCGACAAAATTACAAAATGACTCGACTTGGACTTTAATACCAATGACTCTGGACTTGACTCAGACTTTACCTCATTGATTTGTAATGATGCATCAGTTGCTTTCCAATAAATGGGGGGCTTTTCCAGATTCATAACACATCAAACATTGATTTGTTGTTATTGAAATATGAAGTCTCACTTTGATAAATGGGAACACTGACATAAAAGCAACTCACTCACTCATCCACAAACACCTCACCCACTCAGTTCAAGTTTCTTTATTAGCATGACTAATAAAGAAACTATAAATATATCCGTCTACGGTATTATTGCAGCTTTCTTAAAGGCACACAATGCATTTCCGTCGGCTCAACAAATGAACAATAACGCAGATGTAATGCAGCACAAACAATGTTATGGGTGTATATATTTTTAAGAAACGTTATAATAAAATAATACTATATGAGTTATATTGCATACAATTCATGTAGTCATGTTGTACGTATCAACATTTTACAAAGTTAGCCTTATATTCAGCTTTTCAATGAAATAAAAAAACATTTGGAACTGCAATTACTGCATTACACCAATGTGGTGGTGCTGTATTGTAATCAGCACAGTGCATCGGGAAAGGCCCTGCCAAAACTGCCAAAGAGGAAAAGAGCTGCAATTTGCCAGTTGAAGGCACAGTACACATGCATGTGTGTGCACATGATCAGGATGGTAGCACCTCTGACTAATTTTAAGCCAGGAAAAACCCTGACTTGAACGTTAGTGGTGGGTGAAAAAAAACCCATGATATCGGCATTATATATCGGCCGCCCTGCTCTCTCCATATCGGCATCGGCCATTGAAAGACCCATATCGGTCGACCACTACACAGAACACCATGAAACCACTTAGAACAACCTAGCAACCACCGAGAACACCATAGCAAACCAACAAGAACACCCTAGCAACCATCTAGAACACTAGCAACTGTGCAGAACACCCTAGCAACCATCCAGAACACACAAGAAGCAACATATAACACCCTAGCAGCCACCATAAAACTACAGTACTACTTCACTTTTGTACATTTCCAATATACCAGGTACTAAAAAGCTAAACATTTTCAGCAAGCTGTGCACCACAATTTCTTTTGAAATTGTACTTTTTCTAGTTACTTATTATTATCATTACATTTACTGTATGGGTTTGATATATGTGTGCATATGTCTACATGCCAGTTTTTTTTTCTTTTTTTTTTAAATTATCCCTGATCCTAGCTGCCACTATTCCTTAATAACTAACTACAGGTACAACATGGGTAGGTACTCTTAGTCTTTTAAACTACTATGGGTACAACATGAGTAGTTTTAAAAAACAGTAAGAGTGGTTTGAGGTTACAAAGTGCAGTGTAGTGTTGAGAAGATGTGTACCTGGACTCCATATTTGGAGAGTGTGGAGCCCACGGGGCCCATGCTGAAGGGGATGACGTACATGGTGCGACCTGCATGGAGGACAAAGCATGCTTCAGTCAACACACAGGAGGTTCCTGATAACATTTTAATACCATCCAAACACTACTCAGAAAGAAAGACAAACGATTCCCTGTGGTGCTTATCTTGCTGAATAATAATAATAATAATTATGATTCTTATTATAATAACAACAACAATAATAATAATAATAATAATAATAATAATTAATAGCGCTTTTCTAAGCCACGTTGAAGAGCAGCACCATTTCCTGGTTCTGCTCTTTGTGTCTGTCAAAGAGTGCAAGATGTTGTGTTATTCTGCAATGCAAATTAAACACCACTCTTTGTTCCAAGTTTGCCACTGATAATTGGTATTGGTAAGTGCCCTAGGTCCCAATGAGGTCCCAATCATTGTTAGTCAAGGCAATGAGGTTGGAGCTCAGACGTGTGCTGTGAATTCCTCAATAAGCCCTTTGAAGTTCCATAAGATGGACACAAACAGGTGGGTGGGGCTAATCAATGCTATGGACTTGAAGGGATACAAGCCCACCTGCCATGCACCCAGGGAAGCGCTCCCGTCTGGCCGTCTGCCAGTCCACCTCACTCATCCAGCTGCCCAGCTGGCTCTTGGCTCCTCCGCTGGGGATGGGGATGGTGTCTCTCTGGTTCTGGGTCACGATCACCGTCTTGCTCTCCACACGCGCCACGTCCTTGGGGTCTGTTCGTGCCAGCCAGCTGCCGGACAGGAGTAGTCAGATTGGGTTACTACGCACGCACGCATGCATGCATTCCATTAAAAGAAAACAGGGAGTGTAGTAAACTCATAACGTGTTGTGTGTAAAAAGATGTTTAATGATGAATGAATGAATTAATGAATGAATGAATGAATGAATGAATGAATGGATTAATTCATTCACTAATTAATTAAGGCCAGGCTTTTATTTGCATTTCAACTGGCCTATATTTGGGACAGGCGTATATATGGGTCCAGCTTTTAATTCTGTTCACACTAAAGTTCTGGTCTTGTATAAAAAATGTATATTGAATGTCTATTGAATAACCAATAATCAATAACAAATCATTCATTTGATCTCGCTCTGAGAAACCGGAGTAAAAAGACGGTAAAGAAGAAGAAGAGCGAATACTCTTATGCATGCGCACATTGAACTAAAAAGTATTTTTTTGAAAAGTAATTTTTCAAAAAATCGGTTTCACTGCCCAAACTACTTTGAATTGTAGCAAGCAACAAACGCAGTCATATCGGTGAGTGGTGAAGGTTGTTTTTAGATATCTTGCAATCAATGGATGAATGGTAAATAACAGGAAGGAAGAGGGCTCAGTACAACACAGTCTAGGTGCGCTCTATTTATAGTAGAGTCGCTGGTTCTCCTGAGTTTTGTTCAGCAAATTTGACAACTGACAGCTTGAAGGGTCGTACTTTTTCTCTGTGCCGCCATGGCAGTCGGCAAACGTGACTGACGTTTGAATGCAAGTTAAAAATAATTTAATGAACTGCTTTGCAGCGACAATGGCAACCAGATAAACAAGTAATGTAGACCCGGCTTCTAATTGAGACCGGCCACATCCGGCCAACAAAAGTCAGAGGTTCTAGAGGTTGAACTATGAGAGGGACTTTGAGGACAGCCAATATGACTACATCACACTGTTAAGAGTGTGGCTATTCAGCTTTAAAAATGCACATTTACTGTGCTGAAGTTGCAATACTATGCACTGGAGAAAATAATTACTTCATAAAAGAAAATTATAAAATACAGTAATAAAACAAACAAACAATGGCAGTGTATACAGTAGTAGTCATCCCATCCTCTGCATCAGATGTAATGACAGTGATCATGTAGTGAGAGGTGTAGTGCACTGCTTTATATGGTGGTCTTAACATGATGAACTAGATAGAATTCATGGAAAACAAGGGACAGATGAAAGCACAGCTGCCTGGACTGGAGAAACTGGTCAGTGTCTTGTAGCCTGGGAACCAGACAAATCTGCCAGTTCATGTTTTATTTGCTCTGGCATAATTAAACATTAAACAAACACATTAAACAAACTGGATGGTATATTTTCTCAAAAAGAAAAACAAACAACTGCACTCAAAGTGTTTGTTTCTAAGAAAGATGTGTTTGCTGTACTTTGGACAGGATTCAGTGAAAGTTTAAATAACCTACACGCTACGTCACACATTTCATTGTTCTGATTGGGTGTAGGTCTATCCAGTAGCGCCTGGAGGCATTTGGGTCGCGCCCGTTGATAGTGGCCCTTGGAAATTGAACTGAGACATTTCAGACTAATACACATTTGCGAATTGGTCTGGTGATGCCAGGAAGTGTCTTGCAAGGCACAGACGAATGCTGTACACTAGCAGGGTAGCATGTGGACCTGTTTGTAATGCACACAGTTGGCCACATCAAATTAACATCCGCTTTTCTTCTTTACTGGATATGGCATATTTGTTTGTGCAACATGTGCTTCACAACACTCTTCCAACTGACATTATGATTCTTATATCTGTAGAAACACTTTAAAACCACTGTTAAAAGGCTGTGTGTTCAACTCTCACCAGTTGTCGTATTTAGGAAGCTTCTTCACCATGCCGTCCCTCTCCAGGCCGGCCAAGATGTTGGCCGCTTCTTCAGGCGTCCCTGTCACCACATGCACCCTGGCAGGCTTGCACTCGTCCACCGCCTCCTTCACAAACTGGGCCACGGCAGGGGGCAGCGAGGGGATGGAGGCCATGGACCTAGCCCCGATGCCCAAGCCACGGCTGCCATGCCTGGACGAGGAAAGAAGACAGGGCAGGGTTAGAACAGGGGCAGAAGAAGAGGACCTTCCCGTACAGCCATATGGACACCGACAGCAAGTATTCCATGCCACCAGGGGGCAGTAAACTTTCAGGGGTTGCAATATTTGTTTATTTTCTCACTACAGGGTCTCCCTGCTGTCTAGCAGTGTAATGTATATTGAAATATTGGGGACTCCCAGACCGTAAAACCATTTCTGGATACCAACAGCTGTTGTAATTGTTCTGTATATGTGTATCCTTAACCATAGGGTTAGGGTTAGATGAAATGAAATGAAATTAAATTAAATTTGAAAACCCCATCTAAGCATGATTGACTTCGCAGTTTTAAGTCCTACTGATGCAGCATTCAAAATAACTTACATTACACTACACAGATTCATTACAAAATGTAAAATTTGAATGCAATATTGTTTACAGACGGTGAGAGTGAGCTAGTGATTGGTTAGAGGATTTCTTGCAGATTGAAATTAGATGAGCCTCCCCAAGAGACGAAGACTAGGCCATCGTTTGTTAACAGCATGGCGTTAACTGAATCAAGCAAATGCAAGGGCTGCAGCTCTTCACTCTGAGCGCTGTTTGAGAGTGTGTGATGCGTGTCAGTTTGCCTTCCACTAATTCACACAGCAAAGAAATATGCATAGAGCCTTCAACACCCATACAGGAAATCTGTCATTCATTCATGTCCTATGTCCACTTTAGGTGGACATAGGACATGAAGCTTTCCGAAATGTACACATTTAGTGTAGTTCTGATCCAAGTTCCCCCAATTGGCTGCATTGAGTGCGTCATCGATCATGCACGCATGCACATCATACAAGTACAGAGGCCAACTTCTGAAGAAAAGCACACATGGGGCATGTGCAAGAGATGAGGTGACATGCAACCTAGCAGGCTCAACCTCTGACACAGCAGCCCTCCACAAGCACGTCAGCATGCAAAATGAGTCATATATTTCCTATTAATCATAAAACCATCTCCAGTTCATGCTCCATTGATACACAACGGAAAGTTCTGGATTTTGACCTTGGCTGTGTAAACTAAAGTCTAAAGACTGACAGCAGCTAAGAGATTAACCTCTTCGTCCTGAGATACTTTCACTTCATTGGTATCTTTACCCAGGTACTCATCCGATCTTGTGCTATGGCCCTATAGTGCTGTAGGTATACACTGATAATGCACAAGGTGGTATTCACTCAAAAACACTCTAAAACATGCCTGACCCAGTAGCATCCACATTGATTATTTAAATTGTACCAAGATTACATGTATAGCCCTTATAGTTGTGAAGATATACTCTATTCACGTTGGGTATGTTATTTTTGACAAAAACCTGAGCCAGAGGCTTAGTGATGAAGAAAGTACTAAAGTAACTAAAGTCTGTGACACCAGCTAAGAGGTCAACCTCTGTGTTTCAACAGTAGCAGGAGCTGTGGTGACATCAGACCTGAAAAGTACTGTGCCTATGGAATTAAACTGACTCCCATTAATTTTTCTTTCTTCAAAACCTTAAATTGAATGATACGTAGAAAAACCAAAGATAAAAA
>OMNS01032974.1:0-21971 GCA_900303225.1 Laemonema laureysi | reverse complement strand
GCATACTCTGAACTGCTGTTCGGTGCATAGGCACAGACAACAGTCAGCGTATTTCCTCCCACTCGTCGAAGACGTAGGGAGGCGACCCTCTCGTCCACCGGGGTGAACTCCAACATAGAAGCACTCAGACGGGGGCTCGTTAGTATGCCCACACCCGCCCGGCGCCTCACACCCTGGGCAACTCCCGAGAAGGATAGAGTCCAACCCCTATCCAAGAGTTTGGATCCAGAGCCGACACTATGCGTGGAGGTGAGTCCTACCAGATCTAATCGGTATCTCTCCACCTCCTGCACTAGCTCCGGCTCCTTCCCCCCCAGTGAGGTGACGTTCCATGTCCCCAGAGCCAGCCTCTGCTGCCCGGGTCCAGTCCGTCGACGCCCTCTGCCTTCACCGCTGCCTTGCTGGCAGCACACCCGACACCAGCGGATCGTCCCATGGGTGGTGGGCCCATGGGATGCAGATGAGATGGATGTTGGTGCCACGTTGCTTGTTCGGGCTTGGCCAGCCCGGCCACCAGGCACTCACTGGCGGGCCCTCCGTCTGGGCCTGGCTCCAGACGGGGGCCCCGGGCTTCCTCCGGGCCGGGTAACTCCTCCTCTTCCTACGTGTTGTGCCATCAGGGTCCCTGTAACCCTAGGTAGGGGGGCTTAGGGGGTACTACCACTTGCCCAAGGTGGACCCCATACTGTAAAATATTTGTTATTATTATTTATTATTATATTTATCATATTAAAGTGGCTTGCATTTAAGCTATATTTTGTGCAATGTGGATGCACAGTGCAGAGTGGGTGTGTGTGTGGGTGGGTGTGTGTGTGTGTGTGTGTGTGTGTGTAAGAGAGAGACTTTGCAGCATGTTTTGGAATTGGAGCTGGGTTGGAGTGTTGGTTGTTGACGGCAAACTATCAAGCATTTACATCATAGATCAAGTTCTCTAATGGCACAACTGCATACAGGACACAATGTGATAAATAAAACACCAAATAAAACACCTTGTAGACCAAGTTCACCATCTAGATTTGTTGAGATATACCAAAATGAATGGATCAGACAACAGTTTATGTAAAAAATAAAATAGCCATTGAATAATGCACAGCACAATTTAATACAATAGCACTTTCCCACTATGTTGAACTTGCCAAACTCACATTTACCAATGAGTAAATTAATAAAGGATTATTACTTCCAGACATTTAGTCAAATTGAAAGAAAATACAAATCATACAAGTACACAAACCAATGAAAAAAACAGTCAAACCAGCAGCACCAAATTGTGATATTTTTGGCTGGAATTTGACTGTAGTACCCATTTTAAATGCTCTGTGTCATTGTTACATATATCACCTTTAACACAGGTGGAGACAATTCAGGGAAGCAAGACAACAAGAAAGGGAGAAGGGAGGACATCTACAGGACAAAATATTTTGTCCTGTAACACTTAACACTTAATACACAAAAGATGTATTGAATTTTTCCATGAATGAGGCTGAGATCAAGGCAACTAAAAGACTAGACCTGTATGTGTGGCAGTACAGCATATTCAAACAAAAAATTTAAATGACTGTTTATACTTAATACTACTTGAATATTAATTATGCTATCTTATAATATTTGGTATATATATATTACATATATATATATATGCATGTGTGTATGTTCATATCCATGTTAATGTAGATTCCCTTAACGGTATAAAGGGAGCGGTCCTTGCAGTGACATAACTTCCTTCATCAGCTTGCATCCTGAGTGGTGCAACGACATACACGTATAGGTGACAAGGTGGCCGACCAGCCTGCATGCAGCCGTGCAGGTTGTGAGATAGCCACACTCTGAGAGCCGTTGCTCAGGTGGTCCCCCCACATGCCCCCACCATCTAGGTCAAACTGTCATAGGCCCGTCGCCCTGTCGCAGTGGGAAGTATGGAAGGCGACAAGGGTTTTATTTTTGGAGTGGTTATGGACACTGTTGCCCTCTCCCATAGGCAGGTTGGGGCTCAGTTGTGGATGAGGCAGTCCTTGTCACACTCCACGCTGGGATTAGCAGGCTGCGAGCAGACTCCCCAAGCCACCACTCACAAAAGGTAAACCCAATCGAACTCGGCATCTGCTGACTGACAAGCGCATGGTATTGCGTGTTCCTGTCTGCTGCTGCTGCTGCTGGCCTGCAAGCAGTGCATAACATTTGGCATAGCAAGTGACGATCTGAACTACTTCTAAAGCATGATGCATAGTGACCGTTATATCCACATGGACAGTAGTTTGAGAAGAAATGTAACGGTGTCCAAAAAACATATGCCAACATATGCAGCTAAACCATTTTGACATTTGGACACATGAAGAGTCAAACATACTTTTGGATACATTAATAGATTTGCATATTGATGATGTATTAATACATTTCATCTTTATTTTGTATATTGGTGTGAATATTATCTTGAACACCTGATCACATATAATCTCTAAAGTGAGCTATTCTTTGTTTTCTAGTGTATTCTCAGAGAGGGAAAAATATATATTATATATTATATTTTCATAATTTAATTACCTGTAAGTTTACTTCAAACTTATGATTTGTTAATCAATGAACAAATGTGCATTATCTGATTCATGTTAAGGGTAGATTTCAGTTTCCAAAGCCAGACTAGTTGAGGTCATGTCAGTTTTATTGCTCAGCTAAACTTACACTTTCCTCTTTTGAGTTGACCCAATGGAAGTGTCCCAGATATCCCACAAGGGCCTTTAAAGGGGGAGGGGGTCGTGTGCCTTGCAATAACCTGGTGGCTGTGAGCATGACTTTCACAACAAAGTTGTATTGATACCAGTGTTTAAAGACAGGCTACAGCTTACATCAGCTTTTATAACCTATTTTTGCTGCCCTATAGGAGTTTTCTGTATTTCCGGGCAATTCTGAAAACCCATTGAAATGGTCAACAGTCTACAATGCACTACCATACAAGTAATACATAACTGTGATTGCATAAAGGTTGTTCCCATTTAAGAGAAAAACATAAGGCATATTGAGGTATACAGTGAGTTTGTGTGGACGCTGGGACTTGTAGTTCCTTTTACTTCACACAGAGGGGCTGATTGGCTGCCCAGAGGACAGCCCTTAAGTACATGGAGCAGGTGGTGGGTGTCATGATCTATTAGCTCTCATTTCTGTCTAAAATTAGACTGTGGCCCTTTCACAGTGTCGACACAGAGATAGATTTACTGTGGAAAACAAAACAAATCGTTGTTGCAACCAATAATTAGCTTCCCAATGTGCAAAAAAAAAATACACACTGTAACATTGTTATGCTTATTTTCACATAGAATATTGCAGAGTCCTTCTCTTTTCTCTTTTCTCTCATCTCTGTAGTTATTCCTTGGCCTATATTGCCTATATTAAAGTTCTCCATTACTGAGGTACATATTTCTATTGAGCATTTATTGTCAGGAAGATAGGAGCCTTGTTGACTCCAAACGATTTGGAGATGTACAAATACAGATTCCATTGCTGTGCTTAAATGTAATTGTAATAAATGCAATTCAATCATAAATAAGGCAACAAAAATGTCATGAATGACAAAACAATTGGCATCTGAAACACATTTGTACTTAGAATACAGTTTATTTTAAACAGAGTCCATATTTAAGCCAGACATTTTCCTTTTTGGAAGACTATTTTCAGATCTAATTTATCTTGTATCCTAGTCAGAAGCAACAAGTTACATGCCTTTCTATTTTGGTTGAAGACATTTCATACAGCTATACAACACCTATCCTGTTGAGAGCACAGTTTTGAACCTGCTAATGAGACACAAGCAATATCATAGCTTCCCTATGCTGGGTGCATTTACAGAATAAGCAGAGTGCATTAAAAAAATATAGCATGTATTATAATAATCAATTTCAAGACACATTAATCACAGCCAAGCCAGTTCAAATCCTTAATTTCACTTTGGGGAAATGTATGTAATCAATAAAGGAATGTGTTGAAAATTGCGAAAATATAAAAATGCTTGTCCAGGTAAAATAGAGAGCACTGGAAATATTTTGCATTCATTGAACTAAAACATATCAGCAATTACAACAGACAAGTGAGTTTTAGGAATGAAAAAATGATTCTCTAAAATGATCTAATTTGCTTATAAAGGCTTTCCAGTTATTGATAATTATTCTCCAAACGGTCTTTCACAAATCTTCATGGAAATCTCCAGCTGTAGAAAGAAAATTATTCAAAATTAATTAAAAAAAATAATTTCAAAGTAGTTGTACAAGTATCCTAATATTGTTGAAATAATATAAATACACACTTCATTCATGCATTTATCATCAATAAATAATCCCATATATGATAAATAAGCCTCAAAGTTAACATTTCCAAAATTGTCAAAAATCGAATGAATGCAAGATCAATATATAAATAAATACTTTATAATTAAACAAAATATTAATTACAGCTTAAGAGTTGCAATCTACTCTTTTGTTTGTGTTGTGTTTTTCAGTTTTGCCTGTTGAGGCATCGTTTCCATTCCAGTGTTGGTAGTAGTTTAATATGGAATATTGGATGTATCACTGACTTCTTTACTGTAATCTATTGTCTTCTATAGGTTTGAGATGCTGATGGAAGTGAGCCACAACAATGGGCTGGAGCCTGACCTCTCCCAACAATATCCTCCTCCTTTAATGCCCAAGCCGGGCAAAGACAACGCAAGGCTCCAGAAACTGAAGAAGAAGAGATCCAAGAAAAAAGGGGGGCCCTCCCAGACCCCTATCCCCTTTCGTTCCTGTTTGTCTCCTGTGAATGAAGCAAGCACGGACCTCGAACACAGTGACCAGCCCTCCCCATCCAGGTCCCCAGATTCAACCTACCTCTGGGATTCCTCAGTGTCCAGTTTCTCAATGGCTCCTTTCTGTAATCGCTCCACATCTCCCTTCCCTCACCCTCGGAGCAGCCCCTTTGGCCCAACACACAGTTCTCCACTACAGCACTACACACCTCCTGACAGAACATATGAGGAACAGGTGGCTCCATTGTATGAGTGCTCCTCTTGTTTATTTGACGATGACACTCCTTTAACAATGCCATCGCTGTCCTCATCACCATCACTGGAGGGGGTTGCGGCACCTCCTTCTGCCACGCCTCTTATTTCCACCAAGTCCCAAGGTTCCTTGGGTTCAGGCTCTGCCGGACCTCCAGTATCAGCCCCCATACCCCATTCTAGCCCGAAAATATCTACCCACACCCTGACTCTATCATCGGCTGTTCCCACGACTGGCCCAGAGCAGACATCTTCTCAAGTTCCAGATTTACCGCTTGTTTCTGCACTGCTATCGGTTTCAGTCTCTCAGACACAGCCTTTAAGAGGCAGCCAACAGGAAACAAACACACAATCAAAGGCCAAACCTCCAATGCAGCCATCATCGTTGACTGCCAAGCCTGCTTGTAATGCTGTTTGTACTGACAGCCAAATACCCCCTGAGGTGACCAGCTCAAATATATCACTTGTTGAAACGGTCAAAGAGAAAAGATTGAATGCCCAGCAGACAAAGATTTACACGTCAAAAGCAACATTTTATGAGATATCTAAGCCCCCATCAATGCAGGATCTCACAGTATTCACTGCATCATCCCAAGGTGCATCATTATCTACTGTAGTCAGAGAGAAAACAACAGTGACTGCGGTAAAGGAAGTACAAGTACCCCTTGCCTTGACCCCGTTAGGAAGACCCAAAACACCCTCATGTACACCCAGTAGGGGATCCACTCCGGTTATTGAAATATCAAAACCCAATCCACTCTTATTTGCTGCTAGTCCAGCGTTTATCTCTACCCGTGATTTGCAACCTTCGGCTGTCAATCTGGAGGTCCGTCAAAACACCAATTCAACAAAAAGTAAGACTCTAGGCAATATCCTCACAGCACCAAAAGAAGTAACACAGGGTGGATTAAATAGCAATACTTCAAACAAGCAGTCTTCAGAGCCGACTAGAGATGGGAGTAATATGCCAAACAGGTGTAAGGTAAATTTGGTAGGGGTTATCGCTAATGCGCGACCCAAAGAAATGTTTATGCCATGTGTGACAACAGACAGCATGACTGTGGTTAGACATCCTCTCACATCATTGAAATCAGATCAAAATTCACAGGATGGTTCTCTTCTCTTGCCAAATGTTCCAGAATTTATGTCAGGTGTACCAAACACTACTTCAAATCCTAACCCCATAACTGTAAATACAACACAAGTTCCCCAAACTACCAAATTACTATCACCCAGCTCTAACCCACATGGCCTGCCAGTTGTTGAAGCACGTAAATCTTTGTCATCATTATTGGGATCTCAACTGACGTTAGCATCTTCAAAGCCCAAATCAAGATCAACATATTATGGCCTTACTCCAGCTGAATATGTTGCCTATGGTGGTATTAGGACTAACAATGCATATCACAGACTGGAAAGCACCAATGGGCTATGCTCAAATGAAGCACAGCCTAAGGAAGAATTACATGGATTATCCTTCACTAACTCTGAACGAACTGCAACAAATTTAATGGTTGATGGACATCAACCTATTTTCTCATCTGTGGAATCTTCTACTGCACTTGTTTTGCATCAAACATCAGCTTCAAGGGAATCAAACCTGGGAAAAGAACAGACACTGAATAAAGACAGCCAATATGAAGCTCAAACTAATGGAATACAAATTAGTAAAACATCTGCTGAAGACAAAACAAAACCTAAGCTACCGTTTGGCTTGACACAGAAAACAATGCAACAGCCCACAAGTGAAGTAGCACCAAAAGCCTCTTACTCCGAGGCTTCAATACCCATACCTAAAGCAGGTGAGGTGCACACACAAACCTTGGCATCCCTTAGTACAACCCCTTCATGTCTGAATAACAACACTAGTTTGTGCATTTATTCTCCTCTCTCAACTAAAGAAAATAAGGAATGTATGAATACTAAAATTCAGAATGGTGAATCCCCTAATCTAAATCCAAGTGTCGGTAATACTGTTAAAACAACATACAATGTAGGGAGCACACCAGATCATGTAGATAGATCTGGGTCACCACAACATCCAATTATTCCCCCACATGATTCAGTTAAATCCACCATCATGCCTGCTAAGGACCCATGTCATCCTATAAAATCAATGGCCGGGATCCAGAAATATACCCAGCATGATCCAAAATTTGCAACCAGCAAAGCAACAGTCTACCCATTAGTATCAAATAAAGGCAGAGCAGTTATGCCGGATATAAGTGGCAATGAAATACCAAGTGTTATACCACATAACGCAATAAAACAAAATGATTTATCATGCATGTCTACCAATGGAGCATATTTCCCTGACAAAGTTGGCAATAAGGCTCCAAACTCAAATACTCAGAGCAGTTCCCTATCAGTTGTCCCCATGAATACAGAATTTTCTGCCAACCAAAATATAGAAACCCCCCAAACAATCAAGGCAACACTAGTTACTCCAAATCATATAATCCCCTCAATGGAAAACAACATACCTAAGCAAAACATCTCTGGAGCAGCAATTACATCACCTCAGTTGCAACATTTTACAATTGATTCAGTGACTGCAGAAACCTCACTCCCCAACCCACACATCACTGAAAGCAAATCAGAAATAATTTCAGATTCAAAACTGCCTTTAGCAAAACACTTAAATGAACCTAATATGTATATCCAAGAGGGTATAAGCCACAGCAAAACAAATAATAAAGTATTACCAAGCATAACATCACATTTTCAGGACAAAGTTGTTCGAGAAACCAATTTCTCCAAAGAGGTCACTATGGAAATATCAACTGCCAAAAGTTACAAAAAGGATTCCATGGTTACTGATGTTTCTATGGCTAAAAAGATACTGAACAATGTTCAATGGCCAATACAAGTAAAAATAGAGGACCAACTTCCCAGTAACATTACCATGGAAAACAAGATAATGAGTATGTCAACTGCAGAAACTAAACTGCAGCAAAGCTTGAACATGGGAACGTTTGATATCTTGGCAAGGAAAATGCCAGCAGAAACTACCCAAAAAGATACCATACCAGAAACTATTTCCAAACAATGTATTATTGAGCCTAAACAAACATGTGAGGAAAATGTGCAATTCAAAATATCTAATAGTGCAGTTAAGCTATCTCAAACTTCTTCCTCTATGCAAACTATCTGTGAGTCTAATTTAGGTAACTCATCTGCCGGGCCATTAAGTGTAAAGACTGCAAAAAATATGTCAAACTTGTTGAATGTTAGCTGTAATATCCCTGTGATTGAAAATGAATTCCATAATCAACCTTGTCTGGAAAAAGTATTAGATGCAGCAGGTCAGTCAGACAAGGCTACCTTTGAAACATCTTTGCGGGGGAAGCCGTTTGTATTATCTAGCCCAATCTTGAGACGAGTCACACCAAAAAGCCTGATGTTAACAAAGACCTCAAATGGTCTAGAGGCATTGAAGCTGAGCGTCGAAACAGGACACCCTGGGGGCTATTATAATAATCCAATAATAACTGAACCCAGCAAACCTCTTTGTTACCCTATGACCCATGTGTTAGAGGGTAAACAAACACCCACCCTTCTCCTGCAAAACAGAACTTTTACACCTGAGCCCAGATTGACCAATCAAACAACTGTCAATGAACAGGCACCCTTTTCACTTCCTGCTAGCAATGGTCGACCTTTAATGAGCCCACCTACAGTAAAGCTTATAAATAACAGAAGGAATTCCCCTGCCCCAGTGTTCATCAGAACCACCCCACCAAGAATAAACACACTAAGCCCAGCCAATATAGGATCCCACCAAACCACTCATGTGTCCATTGATCATTTTACAGCAGCAGCAACTGAGTTAAGGGACTCAGATATTAAAGGTGAATCCTTTTTGAAGGAAAATAGTGAAACAAAAGAGTATTTTGAGGTAAACACACAGATTGTGGGTCCACAGCCTTGTTCACCAAACCGTCACCGCCACGGGAACATTGCCCCAAACCCTCACCAGTATGCCAATGCCAGCAAAAAAGTTAACGCTCCTCCAAGCCCTTCTAAAGACACCAATCAAATCAATGTTCCCACAATTGTGTATTCCTCTGATAGCCTCCATACCATTGGTAACATGCAGGCTTCTTTAAACCCAACAACAAACAGCAATCATTCTCCAAACATAGAAAATGAAACTGCAGTACCAACAGCCACTTCAGTACTAATTAATATGAGTCCTACAGTTGAAGTACTTCCCCAGACAAAACAGATATCAACTAATTTAGCTTCTAGCTCCACAATGAAGGGAAAACCCTTGTCCCTACCTGTAGAAAATGTTGCCATCTCACCAACCTTACCATTTTTACCTAATAATTCTAAAGTACAGGAAGAGTTTCCAACTGGGAAAACTAAATTAAAATGCCTTTCTGACAAATTAGAAAATAAGCCATCAAGAACCTTGGTAGAAACTGATGATACAGAAAAGAATAATACATCCTCCAACAAAACTCCCATGCACATAAGTCAAGTACAGCCACCCACTGACTCAGGGACAGAAAACATATCTAAAGCAATCACAGCAGCAGATACTGTCATAAAACCACCCATAGTTAAAGGTGCTATGATTGATTCTGCCACTCCTGCCTCTCTGCCTCAGGACTCAGTCTCAGTCAAAGCTCCAGCACCAAACAGAGGAATGTCAGTGCCATCTCAGCCAAAAGCTGGACTCAAAGACAAGAAAGACAAGAAAGACAAGAAAGACAAGAAAGACAAGAAAGACAAGAAAGACAAGAAAGACAAGGAAGACAAGGAAGCACTAGAGAGCAGAGCTGCGATGACACCAACGGAAGCCCTCCCAGACACACCCTCTATGAAGTCACCGACATCAACTGTATCTTCAACTGCTGACAAACCACCTGCCGTATCAGAAATTGCTCCTCCTGCTGACAAATCTAAAGCAGTACAAAAACCAAAAGGTCTCAAGGCAAAGCTGAGTGGATGGTCACGCCTCAAAAAACACATGGTCGTTGAACCTGAGGAGCCCCAGTTTCCAGAGCCCCTGGTAAAATCTCAGGCAGAGGTCAATGCTAGTGAAAAGGAAACAAATCAAGTCAGCAAAGAAGAGGTTTCAGCAGACCAGTCCTCTGGCCTGGAGGTGGTCAAAAACACAGAAGCCCCCCAGGCGCTGAAGATGTGGGATGCTCTTCTCTTTCATATGTTCTCTACCAAAGAGAAAATCATGGAACAGATCAACCCCAAGAAGGACAACTCGAACACAAAGAAAAAGGCGAAAGAGAACCAGACTGATGTTCCATCTTTCGTGAATCGGCTTCCTATTCTTCTGTACAGTCCTCGCTTTGACGCCAGAAAGCTCAAAGAGGCTGCAGAGAAGCCCCTCACTAAAATAGCCACAGCATTCGAAAGGGGGCTACTAAACCGCAAAAACCAGGATGATGAACGCAAGGACTTTAATAGAAAAGCAAGAGGATTTGGTGATTCAAAGGAAGATGCATAAATTAAAAAGTGTTAATAAAAATACATAGATATTTTAGGTACCGATGTGATGTAAGGAGAACTCATAATAATATTGGAGAGAAAGAAAGCCTTTGGTACAAAGTAATATTGCAGGGAAAGGGGAATGCCAATGTGGTCTTATATTTTGAGTCAAACATACATTTGACTCAAAATATTACCATAAGCATTAGGCGTATTTATTTTAATTTTTTAAAATTGAACTATTGTATCTGTATATTAAAAACGAATAACATGAATAATCGACTATCACTATGTAAAACAAATAATTAATTAATTAGTGGTTGTTTAATATATTAAAACTTAAATTAAATGCTACACCTTTACTCTTAACAGGTGAACATCTGATAAGTCGAAGCTGATAAAATATGAAATTATTGTTTAATTGAAATGGCAAGCCAATAGGCAGAATTAAGTTGATATTTGTATGAAATATAAAATCAAATGATTGATCTTTTATTAATTGTACGTTTTATGAAATGAAAGCCAATTTATATGTCTGTGACTGCATGTAGATATTGACATATATTGACATATGATAAGTTCTTGTCTTGTTTTAAGAGAAACCATTTCCTTTAGTTTATATATTTTTTCTATATATACACACAATGTAGTGCTTGCCAATGGTAGAAATGGTAAAACAGGGCTTTTACATTCCTGGTACAACAGGGCAAATTGAGGCTGGATGCTAGATGACATTTGATGGCTAGCATTTTGGGGGGGCACAACTAGTAGTTAAACACAGGTCAATTTATGGTCAGAAATTAGTAGAACGACATGGGGTCCTAGAGAGTTGGGGTATGTATTGTCTAGAGATGAAGGTAACGTTTGAGATGAGTTTGGATCTGGAAAGTCAGAGGCTGGTGAATCCCACCATTCACCAGCTGTTAATAAACAATCAGTGATTACCTGGCTGTATACAGTCAAATCCAGAGTAAAAGAGACTGCAAAGAGACTTCAAAGCAGGTGGAAGTATGAGATAAAATAAGTCACAAAATGATATATGAATTGAATGGCTTTCGGGAACTGTTGGTATAATAAATGAATCCTCTACTAATCAGTAGAGCTACTGCTCGTTTAAGACAAACCCTTTCTATTTTTTGGTTACTGCTATTGGTTATTATTTGTGTTTGTTGAAATAGCATAAAATCAAATATAAAAAAACATGTGTTTGTTTGTTCTTCATTGTTATTATGAATATATATATATATACATTTGAAATGGGCTTTACATGAAAGCTGTATTATGTAACCTTTGATAACATCTATCGACAATCTACAGAACCAAGTATTGTGTTATGCTGTAAAGCCTTTTCACAGGTGTTTCTCATAATATGGGTCTGCTACTTTTCTGTACCAGGGCACGGGTAGTAGTAAACTAGTGAAGATAAGTCTACTACCCACGTCCTGGTACATAAAAGGAGCAGACCCATAATTTGTGTTATGAGCACACTAATTAGTGTTATGTTATGAGTCTGTGGTTTGTCCTATGATGACACTTCTATGAAAGGGTCTATTATGTATGTCTGTAAATCAGTGCATTGCAAGAAGCAACATTTGCATATTTAAACAAGTTGTTGTGAAAAAATACATTGTTATGAGGTTCTTACCTGACTGATAGTTGTCATATTCACTGTAGTGGGTACCATCTCCTGCCACCTTCTCGTACTTGCCATGACCTGCCACCACAAATCTGAATCTTTTACCAGGGGAGCTCCCCTGAAACAGAACCATTTTATAATCAATCATTCATCATATACATGTATACAGTAATAATCTATGTGTAATAAGTGTGTGTTTGCCGTGTTTGAGAGCATACCTTTCCTCCTCTCCCAGGAGATAGTGAATCACCAAGGTTCTCCCACAAGTTCTTCTTGCTTAAAACATCACCCGGTTTTATCTCCTGCGAGAGGGGAAATTATGTCATGGTTGTAGCATCCTGGGAAGTGAGGTCATTGTTTTTACATATGTGCTCTCTGTAACTCCACAACAGGGCAGTTATCAAGGGATCAGGCTAAAGCCGGACGTGACATACATCATTAGATAAGAGGGGTTTGGTGCTTTGTTTTGTCATGCAATAGAGACAGGGTATATACTATATATATATATATATAGTATATTTTTCACTTTTTGTGATCCTTCCCAGGGTTAGACAAGAGCAGTGAGACGACTTCATTTGTGTTGTTATTATTTGGGATACTGCATCGTTGTACACAGGCCAGTGGAAGAAACAGTTATTCGGACCGACCATAATGCTGTAGTAACTGCTTGTAAAATAAGCTGAATTTTTGGAATTCGCCTTTTTAACATAGTTTATTCTACATCCTACACACGTAAATAGATTAATGTTTGCATTATCTGGAAGGTGTATTAAGTTGTGGAGCTAATGCTCTGGCACCTTGGAATTTACATCGCTGCGCTGATGCTAAACTGGTACCGGGTAGGCTATGTATGGGGATCACTGAACCGATGGACAACAAAGTGGTCTCACTGCTCTTTTCTAACCCCACGAAGGATCACAGCAGGTGAAAAAGCCACAATCCTGAACTACCCCTTTAAGGCTATATAATTGAAAACTTTTTGAAAAATATTGTTGTTGATAATAGTGTTTTTATATTGTATGACGATACAAAAACATGGAAATACACACTCAAACCCAAAAATATAACTAATAATGAAAATGTAAATAGCATCTTACTGCTGGTTTGGTAGGGGAACTGCTTCTGGTGCCATCTGGGCTTCCCTTCACCCATTGGTTGATGAGGTCGGCCACACCCACTTTAAGTCCTTCTGCATCCTGAGACAGACATGAACAATTTATTAGTCATGTCAATATCAATTGTTTAATGAAAAGGGGATGAAATATCAATGCTACATTACATATACATTTCATCTGCAGAAAAAAGCCAAACATGTATTAGTGTAACAAAAACATTTGTTTATCTAAAGGTGCTGATGTGTAATTGTGGGTGATGGTGTATCGAGGTGTTGTTTTTGTTAACCTTGGACAGTGTGACCTTAACAGAGTTCTGGCTCCATGCATCACCAGCCTCAAAAAGGTTTTTCTTGGAGGCAACAGGCTCACTGGGACTGGGAAGGTCTGTGAGAACCGGCTTAGCTGTTTTAGCATCGCTCTGCAAGGCAACAAGGCAAAGGTGAAATGGTTATTTCTGTATCACTTTATATAACAACAATAACAACCCACCACTTTGTGTGTAAATGTACCTTAATAGCATGTGTGTAGATGTCCACCCTATTGTCAATCTTGGAAACAGCTGTAGGTGGCAATGTTCTTCTCATGCTGTTTGTGGCAAAGAAAAATGTGAATGTTTTTTTCTTCTCTTGTCAAGCCTCTCAATTTGAATGAACATAGACTAACCTTTTATTCAAAGAGCAAGTTAAGGGCTCTGTTTTCTGGGCCATCAAAGATGATACAATGGATCCAATAAAATAGAGGTGAAAATGAAAGACAGGATATATAATTATGCAACAAAGTAGTACAAAGCATACATATTTCAGCAAACAAACTATTAAACTGGCCTTAAAAACAAATGTAACCAAGAACTCTTTAAAAAAGAGTTCCAAGCAGAGTTCAAAAAGCTTCAAGCAATAGACAGAAAGATAAATAGACAATGCTACTAGCAATGTTTCAAATCGCAAGGCAGGCAGCCAAGCTAGTCGTATTAAAATGCAGATAAATTATTTTTTGATTTTACCAAAACTAGCTGAAAACTGAATTAATTCCAGTCACAGCTGCGGTGAGCCTTGGTGGATGCTAAGTAACATTCAAGAACTCTCTGAGGATAGCAATGAACAAAGTTGCGAGTCGAGGTTTCTATTTTATGACGAGACAATACAAACAAGAGGCACGAGCCAAGATAACTGCTGTGTATCTGTTAAGCTGTGCAAAGGTTTACTCCCAGTCAGCATGACACCATTCTGCAAGGCAGTGACCGAAGACATGCATTTACACATTCTGTGGCACTACACACTCTGCTAAATCAGTACTTAATAATAATAATTGCATTTATATATAGCACTTTTCAAGACACCCAAAGCACTTTACATGGTGAGTGTGGGGGGGGATATAACACATCATCCACTACCAGTGGGCAGTATGTGGCCCATATCCCATCATTGTAGCTGCAGTCCTATAAACAACCAGCTGCAGGATAGCACCATAGCAACATCTAGCACATGTTTACTGAGATGTGATTTCAGGCTTCCATAAGCAGAAGAACCGATTAGCACTTGTTTGTTGATTGTTGGCAAATCATTGTGGATGAGCGCTTCAGTAAAATGACTCATGACTCATCTTTGACTGTCCGATGTTATGTTTGCTTTTGCATTGTGTTTGTATCATCCTCCAAGGGTTGGAGCATATGTTTAGGTCGGTAGCCAGGGTTTAGAAACTGGTGAGGTCTAGATATATTTTTAGACCATTTACTTAGTTTATGGTTTATGGATGGACCTACAAAGTAGAACCAACACAACCTGTTGGCGATGCACTACACATAAACTGTTAGGGTCCAAATTAGGGTCCCATTGTGACCTTTTTTTGCAAATTGTTGTGTAAAATTACAATTTAACATATTTTGAGATCGAAACATTTAAGTCAAGTTAAGACAAATTTTAAAAAAAATACTCCTGAGTATTAGAGGTTTTCTATTTTCCATATTTTAAATGGCTATAGTATGATTCGTTTTTAAATTAAAATTCCAAATGACCTCATAGCTGGCTATGACCATGCATATGTTATACTTCATGGTAATACATGGATTTTCCACGTATTTTGTCAATGCGTTCCTAATTCTATTATACATGCAGAGGGTAAACATATCAAGTTTTTTTCCCACTATAATAAGGCCTTATGATGCTAAGATAAAGCCATGTATTCTTCCCAGTGATGTGATGTCATGGCACCAGAAAGTGATTTCCCTCTCCAAACTGATCATGCTTTAGTTTGCAGAGGTCTGCATTGTAGCCTAAATCCTGACATCACACAGTGAACAATAAAGGTCCCGTTATTCACATGGCAGACAGAATGGTTGCAGACAGCGTAGTACCACAGAGAAAGTGACCAACCAATCATAGAGCATAGACTCATGCATGTGACTTACGGGATAAAACCGAATGAGAAGTTTCTAGTGGAGGGTTGAGGAGCAAGGGAAAAGAAACACTTTTGGTTGACAGGATGCAAAACATAATGATATAACATGTGGGACAACGTTACATTTAGGAATAATATCGAACATATATTAATTTGGTAACTGTCATGCAAGGTAGATCACGGGATACCTTAAACGTTGGGCCCATGGGCCCATAGGGGTTTGTCTCCAACATGTCTCCATTGTTACTGTGTGTGGTCTGCATCTGCTGATGACCCCCCTCTCTGCTCCACTCTCCTTCCTGTGTGGTCATGTGACCCTCCACCTACCAATGGGGCATGAATAATGATATCTTCACTTTCACACTGTCATTCAGTCATGCATTGTTATTCATCATACAATCTTAATACAAAACAACATAATATATGCAGTACAAGGAGATCTGTATATTACTGCTTTGGAATTTAAAGTACCTACCATTTTTGTGGTAGTTTACTAGTTTTGACTAATCAGAAATCATTTCGAATCAACTTCATTTTGTGGTTAATAACTCCACCTCAACCCATTCTGCAGTGTCTATGGTGTGCATACCAGTGTATACTAAATAACTGCTTGCATGCTACTGGCTTGCTTCTACCCTTACACTCACCAATCTGATTGAACCTCACCTCCCTATGTTCAACCTCCACTTCCTGAAGCCGACATCTTTCTTCCAGGCTGTAATAGAGATCTGCCATATCCTGCTGCTGCTCCTCCTCCCTGCATTTCAGCTCCCCCACCTCCCACTCTCCTCTGTGTGTTTGATAGGCCTTATCCCGACTCTGGAAGGCCGCAGCTCCCTCTGCATCCATCAGCTCCAGGTGTCTCTGAGTGGGTGAGCTGGGGATATGGGGTTGGGAACACACAGGGTAGAAACTGATATAGCAGGTGGCTGTTAACCCAGGATTTCTTACAGAGAACCTCCTGTGACATGGCCCAGTTCTTCTCTGGGACGCTGAGAGCAGGAACTGACTCACTCACTGACCATCAAAAATGGGTTAATGGAGAGGGCTCTGTGGGAAGTTTACTTGGTATAAGGAAAGGTATAAGGAAAAAGTCATTATTAAAAGTATTATTTTTCTTATTATATAGTGTAATATAATATTGGTCAAATGCTACTTGAGTTATTCCATTGTTCTTCTTATTCTCCTAGCTTCATTTTATTTGACTTTATTTATATTTTACTTAGAATAGTAGTCAAAACAGGCAAACAAAAAAGAAAAGAAAAAAACCCAGAAAAACTACCATTCAAGAGAGGAGATGTTCCTCGTCTGGACTTTGGGCTCTAGGTTTTTCGCCTTCTGAGGTAAATTCAAGACGGAGGAGCTGCAGGAGATCACTATGTCCTTTTTCCTGTCACATATCTGGGATGAAAGACATAATGACACTACAGTTATGTCAGGTCATGTAATGTAATGTACACTTGCATTAAATAGATATCATTACAAATATCATTAGAAATTACAAAAGTACTTTGCAATTGCACTAAAAGTTATTAACATTTACCTTTTCTTCTGAGTATCTTGAAGTTCCTGGAATCGTGATGCTTTCGAGGCACTCCAGCACCTCCTCCTCTTCATCTTCCTCCTCCATCTTCTGCTTGTGAGTAATATGGCTCTCCTCACTCCTCAGGCTGTGCTCCTGCCTCAGGAGGCTTTCCTTACGGTTCTCCAACCTTTGGGTCCAATCACTGAAGCCCTCGTCCTCTTCCAGAACCAATCGGCTTTGAGGAGGTTTTACTTCCTCTTCATACCTAAAAACCCAGCAAAGAGATCAGAAGGATTATTCCCACACAAAGGCAACTCTGATAAACTATGTTTACATTGATCATTTCTGTTCACAAAGGGTTCATTTTTAGACCAGGGGGGCACACAGAGAAATTAGCCATAAGAAACTGCATTTCTCTTTTAAATGAGACAAAAAAAATCAACGTTTGATCAGTGGTTCAATTTACAGAACTCACAACACATATTCTCGTCTGTAGAGGTAGGCTACAGAATGCAAGTTATTAGTTGGACAGGGCAGCTACTGGGCAAGAGATTTCTCCACAGGGAGGAGGTGCTGCTTTAAAGGTCCACTCCTGGTGTGTTTGAAATCCTTAAAATTGTTCAATAAACTTGTGAAGTAGTTTTTTTTCAAAACCTTTATCCTTTATTTGTATATGTCCGTGTGACATCAATTCAAATTAGCATTAGCATTAGCATTTGAGTTAGCCAAAATCAGTGGAATGAGACCAAATAGCTCTGTCAATCAAGATACAGTTTTTTGGTTTGTAGACTCACTGTTCACAAAAAGTTGAGCGACGAGTGATCTTTAACTTTGGAGAAGCTGGAATGATATATTTTATCCTCACTTCACTCTCATCTGCTTCCATTGGTTTTGGCTAACTTGGTTGAATTGAGTGCTGGTACTTCTTGTTTGACTATGGGTAAGAATCTAAGGAAGTCTAAGGAATTTAACCTGATTCCAAAAAAGAAAATTCCTTTTTTAAAGGACAATAATGGTCTGCGTGACCAAGCATCGTAGCCAAACCCAGGAGAGACGGCAACGCTGGTTTGATCACCCTAACTGGTATTATCCTTTAACAACAGTAGGCTTGTATCTAGTCAGTCTGCCAGATTAACTTGAATGTAACAATCATACAAAGTAGCAAGCATATAACAATATCAAACCTGTGGTGTCTTATTTCCAAGACAAATACGTATATGTAAATACATGTATGTATATAATTTAAAGCATGAATCTTTGGAAGGATAGATATTGAAATGCCTGCCCTAATGTTTGAACAATGTATGAAAACCATAGAATGGGGAATGTGTTAAACAGCTGCCTCAGATGGATCGCTCTATTTAAGATACTATGTGGCAAAGCTCAGAGACACTGGGGGCACTGCCAGCATCCTTCCATCACAACAGGTGGGTGATGTGCCCTGAGGATTAAAGCTCCATGGAAACATAAACAGTGCCCATGGAAACACATCACACCGGCCTGGATGTGGATGGCAAAGCTCCATCCTGTAACTTCACTGACTCTGACAGACCTGACACACACACACACACACACACACACACACACACACGCACACTATTAACTATTTATATGGAGTCATATACATATTTCATATACACATATAACAAACTTCCACATTAGATCTCAATATCGTGTTGGTTATAATAATAGTAAAGCTGTAGTAATAATGTAATATATCTGATGGCACCGATGCAGCAGTGATATCAGAACGTAGTTGTAGTATTGGTGGTGGTTGTAGCACTGTATTCATATTTACAGTAGCATAACCCTAACATCTAAAATTAATACATTTATCTCGTTGACTCATAGGGTGATCACAGGGTTTATATCCCACTGAAAGTTCCTCTGAAGAGTTTTAGTTGTGTGTTGAAGCTGGAGTTGGGTCAGTATTGTGGCTGGGGTCAGGGAGTTAGTTCCATAGCTTGGGGGCAGCTGCACTAAAGGCCTGATCCCCCATTGTTTTGAGCTTTGTGGTAGGGATGGCTAGGAGACCAGTGTCTGAGGACCACAGACTACGGGATGGTGTGTAGCTAAGAAGGAGGTTGGAGAAGTAGATGGGAGCTTCTCCGTTGAGGGATTTGTAGGTGAGTAGGATGATTTTGAAGGTGATGTGCTGTTTAACCGGGAGCCAATGCAGGTGAATGAGGGTATGATGTGCTGCCAGGGCTTAGTTTGTGTAATAATCCTGGCAGCAGAGTTCTGAACATGCCTGTCCAGGGCTTTGGATGAGGCCCGAACAGAACTCCATTGCAGTAAAATAATGTTGGGCTACGATGCCCGTGTTGATAATTTTTGTAGTTTTTAATGCCCTGTTTCATACGAAACAGACCCCAGGTATCTAGCTCGCTCCCAAGTGTCCTAGAAGCCTTGATCACTTGCTAATTGCATCACTTCCTGTAGGGCTACGACCCCCATGTTGATCATTTTAGTAGTCTTTGAAAATCTTTTTCGTCTGCCTTTTACTTTATTGATTGCATTTATCCATCAAAAACCTTAAAAGTGGTATTAATTTTTCATGATTATCTTGTTTAAAAAATGTATATATAAAATTAACCTTTGGAACCTCTGGAATGGACGTTTTGGCGAAGCGATGGCGAGCATAACTTCCTGGTTGCCCCACAAAAACACGTCAGCTTACCGGAGGGTGACTTGGCACATTGCTACTGCAGCAATGCGCCAAGTCTGTCAGAAATCCACAGAAAAATATGAAATCGTCATCCCTGGAGCACTCTAAGAGCAAATCTAAGCTTTTATTGAAAGAACATCATCAAACAGTTACATAAAATAACACATAACAGCCCAGATAACTACACAATGCAAAGACAATGATTTCAAGAGATGTTTCAGCGATAGCAGCGTGACACTGGCACGTAAGCCCAAGTGGACCAGCGCGTGTATTATGCGCTATGGCTACATTGTGGAGGGTGGTGAAATGTTGAGGTCCAGGTTGTGTAATACTGCAACACCACCACCCGGCCAGTATTTGGTTTCCATCCATATCCAGGAGGAGTTGCTTGGTTAGTCTCTTAACTGCCACTCCCTTGTCTGCCTAAATGACTGATGCATGATGTCTAAATATATCAGCTTATAATTGTAGCTGTGATGAATGTTACATTTGGTTGTTTCTGTGGATATTCAAATAAATCCATATGCTTGCAAATTTTAGATTTTAAATATGAACTTAAACATACAAACGCAAACTATAGTAAACTATAGTTTACTATAGTTTACTATAGTTGAGCAATGTGATGCATCCCAGAGCAGATTGAGAAGCAGAGTAATCCAACAGGAAGGCTGAGAGTCGCTCGACTCTCAGGGTTGAGGGGTGAAACAGCTGTTCAAGCACCATTGAGTGTCGATCAGACCAGCCAAGAGAAGGAGCAAATAATCCAATGAAACTAATCAAAGTGAGCTATCAGCTGACGTTACTGTCTGCTACCGACACGACAAGGTCATCATTTCTGTGATCTTCTTCGTGGGCAGCTCACAGTCTCTAGTGACTGGCATGTTTCCTGGGCTGAACCCTTCCTCAGCACATCTCTCCTCTACTCCACAGAGACTCATTTAGGTGTCATCAGATTTGATCATAACCATGAACAACATATGGAAACACATCAAGTCCATCCAATAGGAACTCTGCTGCTGCTAACAGCATTAATAACAACCACCAGGAAATCCTACAGTAGTGATTCATGAATTATGTAAGTCATTATTTTGAAACTAGATATGTTTTCGTTTACCAAGACATTGAAAATTGTCAGAAAAATGATTTTATCAAATTCCACGCTAAGTTACAGTGTCTGGACTGTGTCCCCTCCCACAGCCGATGCTAACCATGCCCACTGTCCCCTCACACTCCCCTCCTCCCTGTCACTTATATAAGGGATCACAACCCGTGGTTCTTACTGTGGTGTTGGTTGCGTCAAGCCACTGCCCTGTGGGGGGTTAGGGCTGGGGATCCAGGTGGGCCGCCCCGCCTGGTCTCCATGCTCCCCCTGCTCCCTGGGCTTCTCCCTGGATCTCCTCCTGCGCTCACGCTCCACCTCCTCAGCATCCTCCTGGCTGCGTTGGGCTGTTACCCTGCAGGTGACAAGACACAGAGACACACTGTGAAAACACACTGAGGGTACACGGTCACAAACACTCACGCTTCACAATGCATGGTCAGTTGCCTACAGGTACACATGGATGCCCCCTTACACACACCCACACATGGACACGCACATGGACACACACACACACACACACACACACACACACACACACACGGACACACACACACACACACACAGGACACATACACACACACACACACACACACACACACACACACACATAGGCACACACAAGTGACACAGGGGTGTTTCAGCAGACACACATTCTGTGAAAACCGCAAGAGGTTGTGTAACACTTCCTTTCTCACGACTCACAGGACCACAAAGTTAGAAGTGGTTGTACTGTCAGGATTCCTACGCTTCTCTAATCTAACTCATCTAGAAATGCTTGGGTGATCCTCCACAGTTCATGTACAAGAAAGTAGCCTAATGAAAAACTTAATATGCACAACTTAATATAGAGATAATTAATAGCTTTTATGAATAATGTGGACCCATAAATATGTATGAAACTATTATTACAATGTATGCATTCATGTGTTTATCTGTATTGAACTGCCCTTAATGTGTGTCCATAATTATTATATAATTAATGGTCCATGACCATTAGTCATGGACCATTAATTATATACTAATTATGGACACATGGACAAAATCTGATGTTTGC
>OMNS01032866.1:2481-20836 GCA_900303225.1 Laemonema laureysi | reverse complement strand
AAAACACATAACACACATAACAGTTAGCAAGTGGTTGTTAAGACAGAGACACACGCGCGCGTACGTGCACACACACACACACACACACACACACACACACACAGTGATGCAGTGATGTGTTCTGTCCATGGTTATGATTTATAGATCACTTTCATGTGTGTTGTTTTCATACCAGTAGGTATCGGGCTATGGTTTGTTAAACAGGAAGGATATGGCTGTGACAAGGCTATGAAGTAGTAGGAGGTATTATGCGGGGACAGAAAAAAATAAATACAGGATTTCGTGCGTTTTGCTCTTGAAAAGATAACACTTTGTATTTGCCATTACTCAGATTAGACAATCGTGTAGCCTATGACAAAATGCAGTTTAGCAAATTAATAGAGGCTTCTAATTCAAATAAAACGTGGTTTGTGAGCGGGACCAACTGTTTATAAGGAAACAATTACCATTAGATCTTACAGCAAGAGCACAGCGAGAGTTTTCTCCTCAATACTTACATTGTCAAACAGTGAGCCCACATTCGCGGTGACAAGCAAAACATCAGTGTACGTCTCCATGGTACAAAAAAAAATCGACCTCCAGAAATACTCAGAGGAACTCCGTGATCAATGACGTGAGCAGGCCTACTCTTTGAAGCTTACCGCAGGCTGGTTGTAATAACCTAACTTAAAACTAGAATGGCGAAAACGGCGTCTGACTTTCTTCTTTTCCAACTTGTGCACGTCTGTTGATGGCGGGCTGTCGTTTCACGTCGCGGTTGTATAGTAGTAGCGCGGCTTTCATCTCCATCGTCGATCAAGAAGTGGCAACACAAGCGAGGATTTTGGTCTTCATGGCGGTTAATTGGCCTATAGGTACTTAGTGGACTTAAAGCCAGGACGGTGCATCTGCTGCTACGTTGCCATACGCCGACTAAAATGAAGTAATACTCGCGGTGTTGCAGTACGAACTTGGAGGCTCCGCCCACACGCGGTGTTACGTTCAAATTCCATCCATCCCTTCAATCCTAAAAATATATTTTAAAAAAATGGCTAAAAAAGGCTATAGTTATTATTTTACGTACAGCCTATTGTGGCCTTATTATTAGTAGGCATCGCTATTGCTTTGTATGCATATATACAAATTAATTGTATTGCTGAAATCTGCACATCCTTACTTTGTATAAAGTGTAATAGCTGATACAAGTGTATTAACATTCACTCATAGCATGTACACATGTAGGACTGGAGGTATAGCCATCCTCCACCACTACAGGAGCCTGGCCCAGGGTGAAGCAACTCGTTAAAAGGACCAACAGTTTTCCTATTGCTGCATTGTGAGCTGCCAAGCCCATGCCTGCTCTACACAACCAAACTTTAGAGGCACTGGCTTCCTTAAGCTTCCAAAATTGTGTTCTTTATTTGTGGTCGTCCAAGGATCCGTCTTGAAGTGGTTCCCATGTGGAGAAGTATGGAAGAAGTACCACTAGAGGGGACCACCCCTCCCTGGTGAGGGCAGCTAAGAGTGAGGGGGACTATGTGGGTTTCTGGGCTTTGACCCAGCTCAGATTTTGGGTTTTTGTGTGCTGACCGGCATCCCAGACATGTTCACACAGACACACCGTATAACAATTGAAAACGACCATCAAATCACAATCTTGGAACATTTATTCTGACGCACAGATGCAACATCTTACTGACTATTCCTGATAACACAGCATTATCTAGAGGGGTGCTGGCAACCCCTGGGAGAGACATGGCTGCCAGACTACTACCAATAGTGGCAGAACTGGAACACAGCTCCAAGTCTGTGCTTGGTCCTCCGTAAAGAAAGGGGCCAAGAGGGAGAAACACATGAGTTGGGGGACAGGAGTTAATGCAGCCTTCAAAAGGACAAGGGGAACCGTCCCCCTGCTCCTAACAACATGTTTAATAAACAGAGTGTAAAGTGGTGAGAAGAATGCTTGCCGAAGGGCCACTTCCCGGGTCCAAGCTACGGTTTGAATGTTAGACTGTGTTGCATATTAGCTGGAACAAGAACGTAAGCTGGGTGACATTGTGAACAACCTCTGTCCCAAACACGGTTGCAGGGGAGATATTTTCCACTTCATAATGTGACGGATTACACATTCAGCGGAAAACAAGCACAGAAGGAAAAAAAAAGGGAAACAAGGAGACCATCTTCATTGCTAAACAGAAGCCCAACATCGACAACCTGTGCAGATACAATATGGACTGTAATGTAAAACCGCTTAAAGATAAAAACACCATAGAAATATATTCATAAGTAATATGAAACGTAACAAAAATGGCGCTACTGTGACCTACGTAGTGTTGGGTACAAGCCAGTCATGCATCACTTATTCAGTTTGTCTTTAAGACAAACCATCGGTATCCTATGGAGATCTGTCCTATTCCCTCGGTCAGATCAGAGTTGTAACTTTCAACGTCTGTTAAAACAAACTGGATAATAAAAAGGTAATCAGAAAATTATAACTACTGAAAAGAAAGGTATGCAACAGGATAAATATGAAATATTGACGAAAATGTTTTTTTAAAAATCACTATGCCTTCTTTGTGTGCACGTTATTGCCAGTCTAATTTATTTAAAAAAACACATTTCTGGCCTCGGGTTGAAACCTTTCCAAAAAGGAGAGGGACCTGGAAGGGAAGGATCTGTAAGAGCGGTAAAGCATGCGGCGCGGCCGGGCCAGGCTGCCACCGGGAAGGTCTAGCAGGGAAGTGTGGACACCAGAGAGGGCCGTAGTCCATCCAGGGTCCACCCCGGTAGGCCGGGAATCTGGCAGGCTGGATTCAGTGGTCCACCCCCGCAACCCCCCACAAGTCCAAGTGGGTCTCTGCGGAAAACCTTGGTCGGTGCCTCGTCACCCCACACCCTCTCTTCTCCCAGGGGTCTTCAAGAGCGGCTGCGGTCCTCTTGGGCCCCGACCAGGATTTTGCTGTACAGCTTCTGCTGCTCCTCCTTGAAGGTGTCCTTTACCTTCCCTCGCTTCAACCCTCCATCCCTGGAAACAAAACAAAACGCAACGTGGTCAACAACATTGTGTCACTTTGTTACTGTTCACCCAGTCGACTGCTGGGTAAACACAAGAAAAAAACGACAATATTATTTTGGGTACAAATGTATTACCAAATCATTAACTAACAATTAATAATTTTGAGCATGCTTACCAAAGTAAGTCCACAAGTCCTCCTTGCCGGGCAATGGCTGCTTTAACACGGTTGGCAAACTGTACTGCGTCCTCCCCTTCCTAGGGATGAACAACACACACAGTGTCTGTAAGTTGAGTCCTACAGCAGACGTTTAGTCGTTCAGGGAACCGTGCGCAGGATACATGTACGCATTGCATGAAAAACAAGAGATATGGGAATGACCAGGAGTCAGCACTTGAAGTGTGGCTTTGTGGTGCCCATTATCTGGCCTGTATTCCACCAATGACTCAGTCCAACCCTGGAACCTTGGAGGACAATTGTACAGCGCCTTCAACTCCAACAGGCATTTACTGCCGGAATAATTCCCAAATTCTCTGCTTATTGACAAGAAGAGCTGGAGAGCTTAGAGGGCCGTCTGCTGGCCAGCGTCGCCTGGTCATTATTGTGGAAATTATGCACTATTCTGTATCCATTTGCTTTACTGTAGTACTGGCACAATACATTTAGTCCATTATCTCATCAAGTTATCCTATGTTTTTCCATCAGAGGTCATGGGCCTTAGCAGGATAGCTGCTTTGACGCCCCCTTCTACTGAACCATATGCAGAAAACAGCATTTATAGTATTTAGTTTTAGTTGCAACAGCAACTAAAATAAAATACAACCTGAATGTTTTACCGGACAGAAGTAAACAAGGTCAAAAGAGGCCACCAGAGTGTGGTCTCTGTGATTAGTGGATCATTGTGGTGCTTTGGGTAAGAGGTCTCATCAGAATAAGTGAGAGTGCGGGTGCACATCATCATCATCATCATCATCATCATCATCATCATCATCTCATCGCCTTTTAAAAAAAAAAAGTACTGTAGGTAGGATTTAAGAGCTATAATTTGAGTGCAATTTGTTAGAAATGCCACAGCCATCCATCAGCTATCAGTGAGTGAAATGCACTATGAGAATGTTTCTGCCCCTGCATGAGACGATTCCGATTTTCGACCAATCCCAGCTCATTTCTGACCAATCAGGGCATCTCTTCCCTGATTTCAGGGATTCTATCTTGGCTGTCAATCACAGGCACTTGAATGCAACACTTCCCAATGGCGGACAAACGAAGGGAGTGAGGGAGCGGAGAGGAGGTTTATTTTCGGTTGTTCAGTTTGAAAATCTTTCTCTGCTCCCTCTCTTTACAACTCTCACATGTCGCCTACAGCAGCTTTAAGGGGAGCGTCTACTGTGGAGCCTCACCTCTCTGCACATGGGGGGAAGGTACCACACACTGCACACTATGGCCCAGCTGCTCATCATCCGCAGCAGGTAGCTCACCATGCCGTACTTGCTGCTGTTCCAGAAGGCATCTCCAAAACGGGGATCGTACTGAGAGGACATGGGAAAATAAAACACGAGTCAGCGGCTAAAATAAGATGGACATTGGTGTGTCACAATGGAAATTAGGAATAGACTATAACTGTAACATACAGACTAGACAGACTATCCGTGACACTAACCTTGATGGCTACGGGGTAGACTTTGGATCCAATCTCAAAGCTGCCTTTCTTGAACATCATGACTGAGGTATTGTTAATGCAGGTCCCTGTATATGAAAAAACAAACTAATTCATGAATGAAAAGTTCATAGTTACAACATGCCTTTGTTTTGAGGGTTTTTTTTTTTACATCTCAAAGACACAAACCCACCTTCTGGGAAAATGAGAATAGGCAACTTGGACTTGTCCTCTGCATGGTCACTTAGTCTGCCAAATAAGAAATGTGAAACTCTTAAGTTATGACTTCAACAGCAGCAGAGCGAGAGAACAGTGTGGTAATCGGCAGGTGTTGGCGTTCACCTTTTGGCCACGAGGTGGCGGTCTTTGACTTCAGAGCGCTCAAACCAAATGTGTGGGCAGGCTTTCACCATAGACCTCTGGATGACGCCCATCAAACCCCCATGGATTTGACCGACCTAAAAACACACACACATACACACACAACAAATATAAGCAACTCGATATCACCCTGGCAGCTCCGTGAGCAGCCATCTTGGGAGAATAGGGTGGTGCTCAATGTCTGCATGTTAGCCCCTTCCGGGGGGGAACACCGGCGTTACCATGGCGTAGCAGCCGTCGCTGGCCAGGATGATGACGTCGATGGGCGAGGTGTGGTTGGCCACACAGATCCCCCCGTTCTTGGGCTTGTTCTCACTGGGGGGGGGAAGGCAGACAGGGAGAGTGTCAACAGCCATCACATGAAAACAGACGCCTGTGGCGGCTCAATTGTTGACCTGAAGTACATGGGACTGCGTCAGACAAAGAGGCAATTACTCACAATGGTAAACGCATACATGGACACCGATTACAAGCAGGAAGAAAAGGAGTTGAATCTCCGAGGTGTTTGTGACCCCTGAAGCATGCATTACCCCAAGCCTACGTCCCAGAGATAGTTACAGAGTCTCATCAAGACAGAGAATAACACTGTGACAGAGACTGAGTCTCATCAAGACAGAGAGAATAACACTGTGACAGAGACTGAGTCTTATCAAGACAGAGAGAATAACACTGTGACAGAGACTGAGTCTTATCAAGACAGAGAGAATAACACTGTGACAGAGACAGAGTAACAGAGTCTCATCAAGACAGAGAGATCCAGAGAGAATGACACTGTGACAGAGACAGATCCCATAATGTCTTCTCCACCACACTCTGGCCCATTTCACAAAAGGAACCACTAGGATACGTCCAGTGCCTTACTATCTGAGGTGATTACTGTAAGTCCTGCCATTGTACTTACGGTTGCTGAATTTTCAAATGTCATTTTCTGAATCACGATGCGAGCAGTCATGTATTAACCATAAAGCATGTGTCCGATTAGATGTCTCCGATACACTCTGAGGATTCCCCCCCAAAAAGAGCTTTATGGTAAAACATTGCAACATCAGTCGAAGTGGAATAATTACATATTTTGGCAAACTTGTATCAAAATGTACCGATACGTAGATTTTTGTTTTAAATCAAAGTAAAGAAAGAGTTATTTTTGTAAACCAAACCTACACTACTTGCGCTACAACCCTGAGCCACCAAACTAAGAGTGTGTGCAGTGAACCGCTGCATCACGCGTGAACGTCTGCGGCGCTGTCCTACCTGTTATGCAATCATTTGTTTTGGCCTGGCGGCATCTTCCTTATTTAGAAGGCTTATACTGACCTGGGAAGACTAGGCCGCAATGCAAATACACGCCTGCGGCAAACATTGTCACACGTCACGCTCGGACAAACACACACGGCCCAGCCGGAGCCCTGACATCGGCCCGCTTTACTCTGCCGGTTACATGCCTCTGTGTTTACTTAAAAAGGTCACACCCCTGTGTTGTGGTTAGACCCGTCAGGTCATCTGTACACTTATGATTTATTACTCTGTGGTTTGGGCGTTGCCAGATAAGTGGCAGCAATAGCCACAACATAAGGAGTAGTACTGTAGCAGCGGGGGTATACTGTGCAGCCGACAAATGAGTTTTTGGCTGGTGGCCAAGTGCCACGCTAATGTAGCCAGCCTCCGTCGGTTAAATCCAGACACTGCCATCATCCCATTGAGTTGCTTTGGGGGGCTTGCTTACAAGAGCAAATCCCCCCAAAAAATGCTCCCACGCCCACACACACCGTAACACTGTGATGCCATTACCTGTCATGATAGGTAATGATGGCAGTCAGCGCCCGGACGCATATCCTGTAGCACATGAGGTGCACCTTCTCGCTCAGGAAGTTCTTCACCCTACACAACGCACACAGGGTGTTAGAGCTCTACAGGAGAAGACCGGGTCTCTGGGATCGCCAGGCCTTGGCTGTTTGACCCGAGTGAGACAGGCTTTGAAACTGGATGTTCAACAGCAGCTTCCAAAGTTAAATGCATGTATACATCTGAATGGATATGAATAGTATACGGGTCACCATGATGATAGTAGTAGTAGTAGTAGTAATAATATTAATAAATAATGACTGTAGTTCATCCTACCTGCCATTTGGAAGCAGTCCCACGATGGAGGTGAGGAACACAAGAAGACCGACCCCAGTAAAGGCAAGAGTGACCCTGTCATGTGAACAAACAATCCACGTTACACCACAGATGTTAGGCCAACAGCAGTCACCACAAGACGGCGTTAATGGGGGAAAACCATTCTGCAAGTGAGGCTGAAGAGTAAACAGCCGAAAAAAAAATAGCCATTGTTACCCATCAGAAGCAGGCAACCTTTTTCATTCAAATCTACCGCACCCCAACATAATCTAAACTCAGTCAGTAACGCAGTAGAACACATTAATGAGCAGAACACGGTTAACCCTCGCCGACCTAATCTGTCCAAACCAATCACAGGGAAGTATTCAGATGAGATTAAATTAATGGAAGCATTAAAATAAAAGGTGATGTGGACATGGGGTTAGAAAGGCAGCTCCTTGTCCTCTACTGTAGTCAGTACTGAGAGAGAAAAGGGAGAAACTGTGTGAGAATGCGGCCTGTATTCCCACAGCAGTGGCCTGTGTCTGGCCACTGGCGCTCGGCCAGCCTGACAACAGTAACTGGACTGGCTTCTCAGCGCCAGTCAACGAATCGGCTCTCTCTTACGTCATGAAAACACATGTAGTGTATACCATAAAAACCCATGCAATAACATGCACGTTACATCTATACTTGTACGCAAACTTAATGTACTTTTTGGAGTAACATGTAATTGACACTCAATGTTGTCTGAGGAACATTTTAAGTCAGTACATTTGCTGAAATTTAGGAAGAACAACATCAAGATTGTCAGTTAAACTATACTTATTTTAACCGTACAAGAATGCCTCCAACATGCAAGTGAAACTGTAAAATATTTTGTCAGTTGGAATTTTTATCTAATCATTTACATAACTACTTGCATAACTCAACATACTGTCCTAAGATAAAACTCAGTTTCTACTAGCGTTACCCAGGAGATATCCATCCACGATGAAACACATAATAACCAGCCACTGGAGTGTGGATTATGTGACAATGATACCCCACTGTTTTCAGAAATACACGCGTTGCCCATCCACACAGCAACGCATGACCAGGATTTGCTCCACTTAGATGGAAACCCTTTCCATATTCAGGGCTGGAAATGATGCCAGCTTAGTGTGGACGGAGAGCCAAAACGGAGCAAGAAGAAACAAGTGTGGAGGACACAGCCTTGCGAACCCGGTCTGCTGTAGACAGACAGGAGCGAGCGAGGCTGAGAAGACAGGGCACCTGAGAGGGAGCAGGAAGCCGTAGCGGATGAGGAGGCCCAGGCCCCACAGGACGGTGAGCCTCAGGCTAATGTAGTGGAAGTTGTAGTTGCTGCGGGTCAGCAAGTTCCATGACTGCAGCTCCTCGGCGCTGAAGCGCTTGGTCACCTCGTCGTCCATGATGCTCTCCACGCCGCGGCGCGCAAAGTAAAAGATGTCCGACATCTCGAACTCCGAGGCCGAGTTCAGGTCCCGGTTGCTGCCGCTGCGGCGGATCTCCTTGATCTCCTCCTCCAGGGAGGTGGGCTCCCGGGCGATGATGGCTGAGGTCAGGGTAGAGCGAGGCCAGAGAAGCGGTGAGAGAGGGAGAAGACACGGGTGGGTTTTCACTTCCGTCCCTCCACATAAACAGTACACCCGAGCACATCGACAAGGAATGAACGACAGCCACTTTCTTACCATTTGAGTATGGTTTGTACAGCAGGTGATTCTTCTCCTTTGCGCCCCTCTCTAACCGAAGCGTTGCCCACTGGGAAACAGAAAGGGAGATTGTTTAGTCTGACAGACAATATGACAAAACACACTTGCGTTCAGCAATGTCATTTAAACTCATTGATCGATTGATGCCATCAATCAATAAACCTTGTTCACACCCTAGCTGACCTGTAAAAGGCTCAAGCAGATCGTTTTAACAATAAAAATAAATAAATAAAAGAGGTCTTCGGGAAAAGAACAAAGTGTTCTTTTCACGGTAGGGGGAGAAACGGGGAGAGGCGGGAACACAATGAGGGGAACAGATGTTCCCAACACAGTTTGCATCCAAGTACAATTCCGGTCGTTGCCATTTTCTTTGCTGTGACATTACGCAACATTTTGCAGCTATACGTTATTTAAATAAGGTATCGGGTTGCATTGGGGCATTGAGTGCATGCTACAGCTGGAATGAAGCCAACAGCGTTAGGTAAAAAGAATGCTACGAATGCATGTACAAAAAAAACGTTTGCCTGCAGCAATTAGTTAGTTGGTTAGCGTCTTCTGAAAACCTTCTCCCCATTTTCCTTGAACCAAGAGCTCACACCACTGTTTCGGAGTAAGGCATATATAATAATCCTACTAAAGCCTCTAATGGGATTATGATAGGATTTTTACTTAATAAAGCGTATCAATTTGGCCAATCACCAGGTTTGTGTTTTACGAGGTACACGTTAAAACGTGCCTTGTTAAAAACACATCTTGTAGTTTAGCGGATTTAGTCGTGAGTTTGAATTGAAAGAAAGCACAGACATACTCCAACGCGTGTTACCATCACTACAAATAAACACCACAATACAACTGAATCCCTTGAACACTAGCCTCTCCTCTGATAAGCCCTGTCACAACATGGCATTGAGTCAGCGCAGGAGGGGAAAAAAACGGCAGCTGATACTAATTATTTGAGGAGAGGCGCAAAGCAACTGGTGCTCCATTTAGAGAACTGGAACTGGTGAACTGGATTTCTGTGCAATGGAACCTCGCCAACATGTGGTTCTAGAACTGGGTGTGGAAGAAGAGGTTCTTACATAATAGCCCCCCCCCCCACAGACACACACAATAAAGAAAAACAGGATCAGTGCCAAGTGCCAAGCATGGGGGTTCTAACGCACCATGTGAGCGAATTGAAATATCAATTAGCTCAGGAGGCAATTTACAAATATGTAAAAAATGTTAACGGGCTGAAACGGCACCCCCATGGCCCCTGACCTTTCCTTGAAAGCTGAAAGATCCCTGCTAGTTGGCGAGGACGGTTTTAGAGAAGACATTTAGAAGACTTTTGGAGTAGACTTTGCGTCAGACCCTGGAGCATTTACCTGCCTTAGTGCAAACAAAAGGTCCCACCACATTATTCAGAGAAAAAATTGCATGACCAAGTCTTGGAGCACAACACTTAACAAAAGCAATGGAGTAAAGAATAGTACAATGTGGCCAGAGGAAATCCTGAGATAAAAATGTTATTTATCACACTTAAGAGTGACAGGATAAGAAGCATATTAAAACCTAACAAACAAAAAAAGAAACGAGTTCATATCTGCCATGTCTCTGCTCTTCTCTTCTGACCTAAACCATCTTGAAAATTGTATTTTCATTAAAACAAATATTAGGCACCAAACACTTACCTCAAAGACCTTCAATAATGTTTTCATATAGAGCCGTCGGATTCCAAAGGACACCCCAAAGATGGCTGGCACGATAATGAAGACCAACAGCAGAGTGAACCAGACAGTGAATGAGATGCCCAGGAGAATGCATAGCAAGTTGTTAAAGGGGTTAAAGAAGAGTCCCATCTTAAAGTCCGGGCAATCTTTTAACTAATCAGACAAAAAATGTTCTTGTTGCTTGTTTCTTCTTGGACCTAAAGCGGCCCTAGTCCCTGTGTTGTCAGGACACAACATTCATTAAAGGGTATATCAAATCAGATTCTCACAAACGAGTCCATGTCCATGAAAGTAGAAATGTTGTTTTTTCCCTTGGGGGCAATGTCATTGCGTTTGATTATTAAACCCATCCATCGGTGTCGACATTGAACTCAAAACAACTTCGAGCGGACGAGGGATGCGAAATGTTGCTTTCAGTCAAGCAGTTTTTGTAGCAGGTATGGTCCCGACCACCATTGCGCGGTCCCATGCAGTGTCAGCCGTGGATTAACAACGTAACGCATAGTGGGTGGACCATTTGCTTGAGGACAAAAAACATGTTACCCTGCTGGGCATTGCATAGACCTGAAAGACACAAAACACTCGGGTCACTTTCTCTCTCTTGTAGTACAATAGTTAAAAACAACAGCAGCAGCAAACTAAACCACGATGTACATCGCTACTACATGTTCAAACTACACCTCGCAGTGAAAAGGGTTCATAAACCCCGTATGATTACAGCTGGGCGGTAAACGCCGTACAGTTTTAATCAGCTGTGATGGTTAACAACAGAGACAAGAGGGCCGTTTATTGGCTAGGTGGGCTCCATTCAAGTTAAAATGACAAGCAATTACATCGCCGTGAGATTATGTTAAGCAACGAGTACACAACGCCCAGAATTTAATTAACTTCCTTAAATAAAGGAATATGTCGCCAACTTGAAACCGAGGCGCATATGCTAAAATTAGCTTATGACTAGCATGCTAGGATTGGTTACACGGTGGTACTTCGCCTCGCTAGCTCGCATGTTCGCCAGTCAACTAGGCTACAGAGAAAATATGGCATTTAGTACAGGACATAACTGACGTTTGTATTAATTTGAGGTCAGTGATTTTGAAAAGGGACAAGAAACAGCTCATATACGACACGAAGAAAGTGTAACTTACGTACCGTTACAGTAACCAGCTTGGGAAGCTTTCATCACTGGCCATCGTCCGTCTTTGTCTGTGCGACTGTAAATTCAATCCGGTGGATAACAAGCCTGTAGTTGGCATACGAGATTATGTCCTATGGAAACGGTCCGATTTGAAACCCCATTCACAACCCGAGTTTAGATAGTAAAACGCGACGTCATACATGACGCCTGGCGATGACAAAACAAGGCTACAGCGATGCACAGAAACAAAATATTAGTTTTCACATTTATCTACTTGACAGACACATGATCACCAACAGAAGTGCATTTGTAATGCATGTTTCCATTTGATGAAACTGTAACAACTATAAAAGGAACCATACAATATTTAACTAGTCATTTTAATTAATAAATATAAAAAAAACCTAACACAAATATTAAAAATTATACAATATTAAAAATCTGCACATTCAAGCCCAGATGCAAATTAAACCAACATGCCTTGGGATGTCAAAAAATCTGTTTATTCACACATGTACATCAATGTATAATAGTGTTTATAATTGTGTCTATACAACACGTCAAATAAAATAGATTAGAAGTATTCTGCCACAATGTGAAAACAAAATGCAAAACTCCAAACAAATACTCTTATTACAAATATTTATAAATTTGCTTTATGCCATCATAGCCAACTCCAACAAGTTCTGCAAAAGCCCAAATTTCAACTACTTTTTTGTAATTTGGACATGATGTCCTTGGTAAAAAAAAAAAAACTTTCCACCATTCACATGGCCATTAGCAACATCAGATGTTGCTTTCCAGGAGTCTTTCAAAGTCTGGTGAGCAAACCATTTTGTGTTTGATGTGACCTAATACAGTCATATCCCCTGTCCGGTCTTCTGTCCCAATAGATACCAGTTCCTGGAAGCAGAAGAAAACAAATGGGGTTGGTTGAGATAGAAGGATGTGTTCAAAAGAATCAACAAATAGGTTAAAGGTTTAAGTGTACTTATAGCTACATATTAAGTTACAACATGGTTTCACTAAATGTCAAGACTTAATAGCTATAAATAGCTCTTTCACCTGAAGGAAAGCACACGATGTTCCCAAAGACACGTCGAGCGTGATGTGTCCTAGGAGGAGTTGAACGCGTCCAGACTTGCGTACCAACATCTTCCCCACAAGGCCCTCTCTTAGATCCTTCAGCACACAGGTGTTCTCATCTGCTCCTTCTTCCTGTTATACAGTAGTTTTTCTAAATAAACAATCTTGTTCAATGGGGGAAAAAAAGAAAAACAAGAGAGCTATTTGAGCGAGAATGTATCCACCTGTGGTTCTGTCTGTACCATGACCTGGCCGTCGGCCGACTGCACCTCCGTCTTGACAGGCCGGGTCTCGTTGCTGGGTGGCTGGCCCGGCAAGGAGTCCGGCAGCTGCACGAAGAACAGCTCCTCCCCTTTGCTCAAGCTCCATCTGTGGAGCAACTCCAGCAGAATCTCCGGCTCGGGGAGTGGGGGAGGCCTGAACGCAGCCTCCACTTTTTTGATTTCCACCTCAGTCGGCTCTTGCTTCACTGTGGAGACCAAAGGACAATCCATGGACTGTGGGTGCCAAATTGTCTCGCTTAACACAATATATCTGGGGGCGATTGTTAGCTGAATATGAGGTGTCAGTTCTGATGATTGAGAAGCTATGGGAAGTTTAGAGAAAGGAGTTCAACCCTCATTGTCGCATAGAACTAGGAACCAGAGTCGATTCTGGTTCTGCATTAGGTATCTTATTTGTTATTTTTAACAAGAGAAATAATTCCATCTCGTATTTAAATAGCAGTTCTAAATAATCTAGCCAGTACCTTTCGTTTCAGGTTCCATGGCGTCAATATCCTCCTCCCCCTTTCCAGTTTTCGGTACTTCAGGCAAAAACTCCTCCCTAAAACCCCACCCTGATACAGCGAGAGGGAGCTGGACTGGGCAGCTCCTCTCTTCGCTGCGCAAGTGAGGATCATCTATGAACTGTAAGATTGGCTGTGATTAGAAGAACACAGGATGTGTGTGGTGGGTTTAGTAATCTGAATTCAGCAGTTAAACCTGGGAAGGACTCACATTGTCTCGCTCCAGTTTGCGCAGAATCTCCTTGGTTTCTTCTTCTGTCTCCCTCTTCTCCTTCTTAATGTTGATGATGGGCGATGGTCCCACACTGGGGGCATCCCTCTCACTCTCATACGTACCTGAAGGAATTCAGAAGCACTTATGACTTCAATCTGTAGTAGTTAAAAATCAAAGATTTATGCTCAATATTATCATTATTGTTATTATTATTAATAATAATAATAATAATAGTAGTAGTAGTAGCACACAAAATGCACACCATTCGTTCACCACACTACTAGGGCTGCACGAATATGACAAAAATGATAATTGTTTTGCCCGATATTGTGATTAACAGATTATAGCCAAACACGTCACAATGCTTCGTGTCCGTTCCCAATCCGTGCAAGGGGCCAACGCGTGTGAGAGTGTGACTACCGGGTGCTTTGATGGTACGAGCGTGAGGGCCGACCCTGCGAGGACACCCCCAAACCAGCTCCGCCTATTGCCATGACAGCACATGGTGTGGTGTGCTTATGTATTTTTTAAATTCATTTTCTTTTCTTTAAACTGCGAGTGGTGTGCATTTTATTGGTTTTGAGAATACGGCTGACAGACATTAGTTTAATCTCAAGGTGCGTTTTGGAAGATGTACTCATGTATTTATCAAGTCACATATCAGTTACGATCACAACTATAAGTCACGCAATGTAGCCTATTAGGTCTACCATGTTTAGTAGATATTAGGCCTATGCCCAAGACAGAACGGCTGTAGTGTTTTTTCGTTTGAGGGGTTACAAAAGAAAATACCTATATTGTTTAGTAGGAGATAAGGTAGACATTAACCACTTTATTATATAATTATAGGAAAAAACTAATAATAACAAATCAAGCTGTTGAGAACTCTAGCCATACTTGCATGGTAACCCTAACCCTAACCCTAACACACAGTTATTGTATTTAGTGTTAAGCCTATATATTGTACAATTTGAGACATTCGTTTGAGAGACATTTCATATATTTGGTATACTTAATATATTTTATATAATATATACAGACAGGAAACTGTTATATTTCATATTTGTGCCATCATTACCGATCTCCTTCGCTTCTGGCGAAGCTGGGTTTGGGTGGTGGTTCGGCAAACCTCTGTATTTCATCTTGCGCCTTTTTTGTCTCGCAAGGATGGGAGCTTGCATCTTTTTATGTTGCAGGGTTGGGCACTCGTGTCTTGTCTTGAATACTGAGTAGTGACGCGGATCTTTGCATACGTGCTCGGCGATTAGCTAATTGCAGAGGCCAAAAATCGTGACTTCGATTAATATGCAATTAATTGTGCAGCCCTTTATGCCACAGTGCACATGCTCACCTCTCTTCTTCATGGTCATCTCAGCAGGTCCCTGTTCAAAGATGGAGTGGGACTGGATGACCTCTGGCCGACCCCGGCCTCTGCCTCTCTCCCTTTGTCCGCGGCCCCCACGCTCTCCATCCCTCCTGTTCCTTTGATGCTCACCCTCAGCCTTGTTTCTAAAAAAAACATTTCTAGTCAAACATCTGTGAAATTAAAGTTATTTATTTTAAGTTATTAGTTATTAATTCTGTCCTAGGACCTTAGGAACTTACTCTTCTTTAGCTTTTCTGCCAATAATGTTGGGTGTAAAGGTTTTCTGAAAAGCAAGAAAAAAATTTTTTTTTACCATCACGAGTTGTACTGAAAAACAACACGTTCATGAACAACACATTCAGCTCTGTTTCGGGATGCATCGTTTATTAATCGTTGCCATGTTTTTTTTTTTTTTAATGTTAAACCTTTTTTTAAACTCCTAAGAAACATCAAACAGTCCAAGGTTTGAAAAGTTCCCCATCTAGAAATGGGGTTAGGGTTAGGGTTGAGGATTGAGGAATTGAGGAACATCATCAGTTGACATCTTCTAGACACTGAATAACTAGAGATCATCACTCATGCCTATAGTGGACTAACAGGATTTTGAATATAAAATGTTCCTTTCTCAGCCATACCTTCTTCACCCCTCCTAAAGTGAGGTCCCTCGAGCGCATCGTGGGAAGGCGGCCAGGAGAGATGGAAGACGGTATTCTACGGCCCATGACCGTGCCCTTACCACTGCCTCCAGGTGTAGACATGCCCTGGCCACTGCCATCAGCAGGGCCTGAATCAGCCATCCTGATGCAAGCCGCTAAACTGGGGACACAGAAACAAAACAGACAGACATTTTATGTGCGTAATACCCATTTTTGATTTTAGGTAGATGGGGTTTGGGAAGGAGTACCTTCTGTAAATGTATCAACATAGTTATGTATCAACATATTTAGTAATGTGTTTTATACACATTATGCCACCATTGTGGTATTTGATAGCATACAACCAAGATGGCTCCCACTACAGAATTACAATTCAGCAGTTTGCCAGATCATTGATTAGCCTCAAACATTATGGGGCACAAAATCTACCGACTGCCACTAGTAGGCCTACTTTAACCGACCTCCAAACCAGGATAATAATTGGTTTAGGTAAGAGGATATATATCAACTATGTTGCAAAAATGACAGCAGTCAACACACATGTTCATGCCAACTCATGTATGAAACTATGAAAAAAGAAAACTGTTACACTACGCAGGGTAACATTTGACACACTTGAAAATAAATTACCGTAGATTTCTTCGGATGTTCAGAAACCTTGAACTTGGTTTTGAAAGTGGCAAATGCGACTGCTGAAATCACTACCTTCCAGTCTACTTTTTGCTATGTGACACTGCATGTGTGCAGCGCCATGACAGTTCCGGGAATGACGTTGCCATTTGTATTTTGTGCATCAAACTTGCGCTCTATTTCTGTGTGGACTGTAAACATAAATGTTAAATCATTAAATGTATACAAATATTAACTAATCATTAGAGAGTATTTGTAATTGTAACAGTTTCATCATTAAGACGACATAATATAAGTTAAGTTAATCGATAATAATAAGTCTCAACATAAAACAGCCTTTATTATCCACGATCCATGACCGAGCCAGCCGACACCAAAAGTAAACAAGGATATAGAAAAGCACACAAATTGGGAGTACATTGAATGTCGACTGCTACACAAATGCCAGCTCAAAAAATATGTTGAATGTGCAAATGTGCATACTTTTAATGACATTTATTATTATTTTATTTTATTTTTTATTTCATTAAAATGTATATTAAAACATTGAAATGTACACACTGAAAGAACACCTGCAACAGGGTGATCCTGCACGTAGGATTTGTAGACACGTGCCCCCTGCTTTCAAACTTCATGGCGACCTTGTAGCTGTCACAGCATGTCTAATGATGGATGATTGCAAATGAATTACCCTTTGAGAAAATTGCCGTTCTGTATAATGAGTATCATCCAACATCCATGGTAGTCTATAAATGATACCCAGACCTTACACTGACTGCACCTTCATCTCCTTCTGTCACTGTACCAGTTTAAACGTCACCTTATCTCAATTCACACATCTTCGGCCAACACGTATAGCCTTCAGGCTAAAAGTGGCACTGTTTCCTATGGTCCGAAAATACATATTTGGTATATAGGTTGTCCCTTATTGACTCCCAAATACATTTGGGAAGCATTTTTAATCGCCAGATTAAGAACCCACAATCTAGGGTATTTCTTAATCCTATGTAATCCTAATGAAATGCATTTGTGCAATCGAGATGGGAGTCAAAACACATTTTAATGCTGGAGGGGAAATCTGCTTAGCTGTGTGGATTCACTCATTCAACGGCAGACTCTTCCCTATGGCCAGTGGCAGATCCCCCACTGAGTGGGTCCATATGCCATCCCAGTTGGTACAGCTTGTGTGTTTGTTGTATTTTAGTATTATATTTTGAGTCTCCAACGATGTGAATTGTAGTTTAGTGCCACTGCTGCATTCTCCGTTCCATTCTCCGTTCCATTCTCCGTTCCATTCTCTGTCCTTCATTCTCTGTCCTTCATTCTCTGTCCTTCATTCTCTGTCCTCCATTCTCCGTTCCATTCTCTGTCCTTCATTGCATCACAACAGATCAGAAACAAAAACAAATCTTGCATGTGCGAACTTACTGGCCAATAAAAAAAAAGATGTCTTTGTGATTCTGATACACAAGACAAACTGGTTTCAAACCCACAGTCCCACTTCCCAGCCATAACTCTAACCGCATGCCACTTAGAAGGGCGCGTAAGGCCATATATATATACACCATCTCAGCCATGAATGAGTTGACTTTAATGGAGTGACCTATGCCAGAGGGCACGAGCACATAGGCACGGCCAGTGGTGTGTGTGTGTGTGTGTGGGACTGCATCAGGGACACGATGCTGCTGTGTGGGAGCCACAGTAGTGTGTGGCTACATGATAGACTAGCAAACATCCTCATCTGCGCCCAAAGCCAAAGCGTTACTGGGAGGGAGGGGTAGTAAGTAGTGTGTGGGTATTGGTGTAGGTCTGTATGACACGCACAGGGAGAGCAAGAGTGAGAGTGTGTGTGTGAGAGAGAGAGAGAGAACGAGAGAGAGTGGGGGGGGGAGAGAGACAGTGGGGGAG
>OMNS01032623.1:0-10736 GCA_900303225.1 Laemonema laureysi | reverse complement strand
CCCATGACAGGCCCATCAGAACGTATACCAACATAACCTGCCTGAAGTCCTGTTGGGTTCGTTAGACGCATCTTTGCGCAACTGCTGACCTTGTCGCCTTTGGCTGAAGCACAAATTGTACATGAAAGTGTACATGCAGTTCATCAAGGGTGTACCTCCCTCCACTGCTTTACCAGAGCCTCTACAGAAGAATATGATGTCCAGCCAAGAGATTGTGACTCCAAGTGTCCATACTGTACATACTAAAGGAGCAGGTGTGTGACCCTAAAAGTAAAACATGAGAGCATGCAATCTGTTACCCTGCAACCTCATCTTAAGATGGCAGCTCATGTTGACCAAGTAGTCAGTATAAGGAGAGTCTCAGAGGGCCTGACCACCATCACCATGGACTTGTCTGTTTTTGATGATGCACCAGTTGACCCATGAGCTGGCGAATGGATACCCTCCCAAGAGAAAGCAAGGTCATCCAGCCAAACCATCTCAACGTGTCTTGTACTTCAAGGAGAATGAGCTTTTTGCAGACAGATGGACTCCAGCCCGTGAGGAAGCCTTCGTTACCATCCTTGACCACATGACCTATTCTCCTGTGCTAGCTTTTGCAGACCCAAGCAAGTCTTACCATCTGCACATTGACGCCAGTCTCACCAGACTAGGTGCAGCGTTTCATCAGGAGTATGAGGGAGAGCAGCGACCAGTAGCCTTTGCTAGCAGGAGTCTCTCCAACAGTGAGAACTACCCAGCCCATAAGCTGGAGTTTTTCACCTTGAAGTGGGCTGTGGTGACCGAGTGTCATGACTAGCTGTATGGTGCCCAGTTCCTGGTCCGCACAGAAAACAACCCTTTGAACTACATCCAGACAATTGGCAAGCTGGATGCAGCACGGCAGAGGTGGTTGACAGCGTTGGCTAAATATGATTTCAAGTAGTGGTACAGATGTGGCCAAGTTAACATTGATGCAGATGAGTCTCCTGACGTCCACATCCTCCCACAACAGCATTCATGGAGATGAATGGATTGAAGTGCCTGGCCCTGGATTGAGAGCCACCTGCTGTGTCATTACTGTCATGGAACACCTTTCAGAACATCTGTGCTGTGGGGCTGAGATACTCTGAGCCTTCAAGGTCATGGAGGCAATGAGAGTCAGAAGGAAACCTTCTGCAAGGGCCACCCTTGAGCCTGAAGAAGCCACCCTCCTGAGGTCTTGGGATAAGCTTAGTCTGGAGAATGGAATATTGTACAGGAACTCCAGAAACTCTGTTAAGCAGAGACAGCTAATCCTCCCCAAATAATTCCACCTCTGCTGAAGTCCTCTGGGAGAAGTTCTTTGTTCGCTATTGACTACCCCAGAGAATCCACAGTGACCAAGGCAGAGAGCCGACTCATCAAGGAGATGCTGAGTCTTGTAGCGGTAAAAAAAATCAAACCTTACCATCCACAGGGGAACCCCCAGGCATATGACCTGCCCCCAGGCAGGTCGCACCCTCCTTAACATGCTTGGCACTTTGAGCTCCAAAGGGAAAAACTCCTGGAGCCAGCATATCTCTTATCTTGTGCACGCTTACAACTACACCAATAATTATTCCACTGGATACTCCCCCTACTTCCTGATGTCACACTACAGGACAAGAGGCCAGGCTGCCTGTTAACTTGTCTTTTGGAGTGAGCTCTGATGGACGTTCTAAAGGCAACTATCTGCAGTACACAGCAAAACTCCAAGACCGGCTTCGAGAGGCTTTTCACCTTGCTGCTAGTGCTGCGAAGCAGAACAATACTGCAAAGAAGGCTTATGCAGACCAAAAAGTAAGGCATAATGAACTTCAGCCTGGAGACAGAGTACTCCTCCGAAATCTTGGAATTCCTGGAAAGCACAAACTGGCCAACAGGTGGAAGTCAGAACCCTTCGTTGTTGAAAGTCGTCTCCCTATGAAGTCAAGCCTCAGAGTGGGGGTGGACCAGTGAAAACCCTTTACTGAAATCATCTGCTACCTATTAACCCTTGCTATTTTATGTGTTCACATAGTTTGATATGTTTCCATGTTACATGGATAGTGTGCGGAATCAATGTCCGGGTGTGTGTTGGCAGGGGAAGGTTTTAGGAGGACTGGCATGGGAGGAGGGAGAAGGATTTCAGGGGATCTAATTTTGAAGAGAAGTTGGCGGGTTGGAGTGAAAAAAGGAGTAAGCGATCCTTTTCTGTTCATCATGCTGGAAGGAATTAACCAGCTTGAAGATCTTCGGGGCTCACCGGGGATTTATTGAATGGCATTTTCACACTTTTACGTCATTGAATTTTTGGATATACGTTTTGTTTGATTTCTTTCCCCAGGGGTGCTCAGAGTGGACAGATTCTCCTCTCCGTTATTTGTGCAAAGGACAGTACCTATGGACAGTCATTAACTTTTTGTCTTTTCCTCATTAAAGTGGGGATCTCCACTCTGTTTAATTGGTCTGTCAAATGTGTATATTTGTTGGGTAACTGTCAAACTAGATTGATGATATAATTTGAATCTAATGGTATATTGTGTCAGTGTAGTATATGTGCATCAATTCCTATTAAGCTAGCATTAGCCTACAATTGTAAGTGTAGCTTTTTAGGTGGAGGCACCGTGTCAGACACATTTAATATTGTTTATATTGTATTGGTACAAACACACACACATATTTAACTTTTCAGCCAGACCTGTGCTACACCTGCTGGATGCCCATTAAAGGCCCAATCATCAGAACCCAGGTCCCACACTAGCCAAAGCCAATGAGAGTCTACGCTGCTTGACTTTAAGGGGGTGACAAATGCATACAAATGAAAGTACTATATGCATATACATATAGGCACACAAAACTTCATAGGATAAAATGTGCACAAGAGCATGCACGTCAATGTACAGTATATGCATATGCATACATCACGTGCATGCACACACACACACACACACACACACACACACACACACAAACACACTGCAGCAGGTCCTTGTGTGTACCAACTCATAGCCATGTATAAGCAAGAGTGTGGAGGTCTTCCTCGTCCATCCAGCAGGCAGGAGGTGGCTGGTTGGAGATACAGCCATCTGAAACAATAACAGAGCTAGATCCGTTACCACGCACAGCTGACACGCCTACACTGGAAAACCAACTTCCTAAACACAGTGCACACAGTGCCTGCACACATGCACACACACACACACACACACACACACACACACACACACACACACGCACACACAAACATACACATACATACACATACAAATATAGATGGAGAAGTCACACACACACACATTCACATGCACACACACACACACACACACACACACACCTCAAGGCACACATGCGCCCACGTGCATTGCCCTGCCTTTCCTGATATAGATGTAGCATCCCGTGTGTTCTGTGTGCGCTCATGGGAACTCCGTGAAGTTAAACTGATTCACGTTTCTTCTTCAGTGGAGTGGAGTAACTCAACTCGCTGCTTACGGAACTCAGCACAAGCATCTCGGTCTTGACCATCATAACGGTAAAGCAGACCCTCTTGTGTAATATTGCTTCACTATGTACCGGGCAGTTTAGCGTTATTTGCTGGAGTAGTAAACTAATAGCTTCATTATATAGGAGTCTGTGGATGCGATTGTTTTCCAGGTATTAAACGTTAGTCAGACCCCTACTTCCAGGGGAGTAAAGATGGCACTAGCAAAATACTAGTATAAAAATAATACTTTTAATTATATTATATTTATATTTTCTTAATAGACAAAAGCTATCTAGCTCTCAAAATGTATTAGGGAAAAAGAGATTGCCTTAAAACTGTGTCAATGAAGGCACGCGTTTCACTTCCACCAATGCAGATTCAACAGTTCACAAGACAACATTAGATTTGAGTCTCATTTAGTCTCAACTGTCCAAATGCATTTGGACATTGCATTTTTTAACTGCATTTTTAACTTTTACGACAAGTTGATTCTTATTAGTATTACTAATTATGAGCACATCTCTGTCCATAATTGTTAACTGGTGAAGGAGAGCCCACACTGCATCAACACCTCCATCTGCTATCACAATGGTTCCCCCTCTGTCTTCTTGGCCTCTGACATCCTTGTGCAGTTCTATGGCAAAATACATTTATGTGCTGATGAAATGTATATAAATGTCTTTTAATGTTAATTCAAAGTCTTTTTCTTTGTGCGTCACCACCTGCATTGCCACCGAAGCATATTGTGAACAGTGCAGCAGTTAATTATTTTTTTTAATGGTTTAATCTTTTCAATTAGAGGAACATGATCACAAGTCACTCTGGGAATGTCGAGTATGCCTTGAATCTTGTATTTTTACAATTGGGTCACAAGCGTCCGGGCCGTTGTGATTCTACTCATTCGAGGCGTCGCCTTCCCCACCGTCTCTAAAGCAGTGGCGCGCTGTGGGCCGCCCTTCATACCAAACCTGCACCCATGCGCTCTGCAGTCTTCAATCAATATCACAAACTATGTTCAGCTCTGCAGGGGGAATAACACCAAAAAACAAATTAAAGTAAACGATCGATAGAGAGTCTGAGTTTGGATCTCAATAGACTCAACTAAATAAACCATTCAGGTGGGAGAGCATATGGACTCAACCACATTTTTTTTGCACCACTGTGAAATATGGATCCAGAGAGCTGCAGACTTTCTGTATGCACAAAAGTATAACTGACAAATGTTTTTTTCTTTATTGATTTTGATTAGAACTGACTGCAAGCAACGCTTTAACTGTACGATATGCCAGTGTTGCATGACACAGGATTTTACAAGTCGACGTGCGACGTGCAGTACAGCGTAACGATTCCACCACAGGACAAGTAATGACCCATTTGCATATGTTTAACAACGCCATGTGGCGTAACGCTAAATCGCTTTCTCACTTTGTCTCGTGCCACTGAGAAGGGAACGCATCCTTTCCGTGTATCGACCGCAGCCACGCTGAATGAACTGTAACACCTTGTTATTAAAATCAATAGCAATAACTACAATTCCTCATTTTCACATTGCTTCTGCGGTCAATGATTTTTGAATTACCCCCCCGCTGTGTAGAGCAAGCGATCCTCTGCAGAAGGAACAGGGGTCAGATCAATGAGGCACATGCAGATTAATACAGGGCCTGGCGGACGAACGCAACCTTGCCACCGCAAATCCATAGCCGTTATTAGCCTCAAAGAAGGGGTCTTAAAAGGCGAGCCGTAGATCGTAACGCATAGACGCCGTTGTTGTCATTGGTTTGAAAAATACCTCACTTCCCGTTCTGGATTTCTGGATCCGGTTGCTAGTACTTCATGTGCAGACGTGTAGGCCGGAGCCAACGCCACGTTGAGTGAGTAACAGAGTATGTTTTAACCATGCATGGCACCACCAGGACCTGCAGATTGCTGAAGGCAGCTGCGGTGACACGTGTGGCGGTAAGCTGGTGGAAGTGACGGCACAGTGGGACCAATGTGCCCCGATGCCACTCCCATAGGGTGGCTTCACACGGTGGCTGTGGGGAAGTGAAGCATTTCATTCCCAGGTGGTAAGTGGAGCGCTACGCCACCAGGCCATGCGGTCCGCGGCGTTACTTCATGTCGCAAACCCTTTTTTAATGTATTTTTTTTAACATGGAGCTTGTGAATAATAAATGTTGTCGCACAGGATGTGCTAACTTGGAACGGTACCTTAAACGGGGTGTCGTCACGTGCAATGCACACACGCACACACACACACACACACACACACACACACACACACACTCACACACGTATATGTGCACACAACCACAACCAATGGGCATCAAGGGTATCATTGACAAAGGATGACCTAGGTTGTCATTCAAATTCATGAAAATGTGATTAGGAAAGTTGAGTGGGAACAGTAAAGAAGCGAACACAAAGAGTGTGGACACTGTTATATATTGTAATACACTAAGACGTTATGGGCCTGATTCCAGCTTTGGCAAAAGTAGATAAACACATGGCATTCAAAGCTGGCCAACACCCTCCTGCTGAAAAGTAGTGGAGAAAAGAGGAGAGCGATGGAGGGAGAGAGATAGAGGGAGAGAGAAAAAACAGAGAGAAAGAGAGAGAGAGAGAGAGAGAATGGAGACAAGCCTTATCATGATGACTCGACAACTTCAGCATGTATACAAACCAGACCTGAGTGATACTGCGTTCATACAATATGTCCAATCTAGTCCTAAACTTATCATGTTCAGAGAATGTCAAGACGTTCATGCTGCTGAAGCCCTCTGTTCCCAGATAACCCGTCGGTAGCAAGCTGGACCACAATATCAATCACAACACTTTCGAAAGAGGATTAAAAATAGGTTTTAGATGATCATAAACTTGAAAGTGTGATGTTTTCCTCTTGTATTTTGAGAACTCATCTATTATTGTGTGTGTGTGTGTGTGTGTGTGTGTGTGTGTGTCAACCACAGTGCACGCACTAGGGAATGGTACCTTTGCATGACCTTTAGTATCAGCTTGGCTCTTGTAGACAAATTGCCAATTGCTATTGACTTCAATTTAAAAAATGCTGCCCTACACTTTCCTTAAACGCAGCTCTGGGGTACCTCAGGGAAATTCACAGCAGTTCCACCGCACAGGAAAAGTATAACGGAAGAGGTATCAAACACAATATTACACACAGGTAAAGCTGAAGCAAGCTAAACGCACACAGAAACACACAAAGTCCATTACAATTACCCATGTCATTAGCCACTTTCACACCCTTAACACACACACTGGAACAACAGTGATGATAATAATAATAATCATAATAACCAACTGTTTGTGCTCAGCCTATGCTACTGGAATGTTATCATTTGTAGATGACACAGAATTATGATTTGCACATTATTTCACACTTCAGTTAGGCTAATGTGATCATATTCGCAAACTCGTAAATGTGTGTTCATTGATAAGCATTTGTTATTAGCGATTTAGTATGTGCATATTGTTTGGAATTCAAGTGGAGTAAAAATGTAAATCTGTATTTTTTCGCTTTTCTTCTGTAAAGGTTTAGCTTAGCCAGCTAGCTTAGCCAGCTAGGTTGCTAACCCCTTGCATGTTGCTTTGGTCTCCAGTTCAGTCTATAGGACTAGAATCCAAAACAATACTTTCAACAGAACCTTCGTATTGACACTGTGTGTGAGTGTGTGTGTGCGTGTGCGTGTGTTTGTGAGATGTAGAAACACAATCTCCTGCTAAAGATGCCCTGGTGGCCAGAGGAGGAATGTACCTCAATATTGCTGAAACTGAGATTACTTGCCCCAGAACTACAAAGATTAATATAAAAATAAATACAAAACTGAGCGAAAAAAGCCACCAACTCAGCAACATTGTACCCTGACCTCCACACTGCAATGAGACCATCATCCGCTAGTAAGGCTTCACCCCCAGCATGCACACGTATGTCCTATATCTAAACATGTGTTTGCAGTAACGTTTATATGAATGAGTCATTAGTCTATTTTCTTCTACTAGAAATCATTAGCTCATCCTCCCTGTGTCATTCAATTGGTTTGTTTTTAACAGACACTTAACTACTTGCAGCAATTGAACACGACTCAATAAATGGAAAGCAACTTATTGACTTTAAGCATCTGCATTACCATATACCTACCCAACACACACGCACACACACACACACACACACACACACACACACACACACTTTACAAGTCATCAAACATTGACAAAGTCTCTTTTTAGTGCTGCTTGTTGGCACGGTACCACTGGGCTAATGAAGTCACACGCCAGTAGAATATGAATAGCAGTGGACCAATCGCAAAGCTGCCTGGTGAAGGCTCATTTGCATATGAGAGGGGAGGGAGGCCGTCCAATACACTACCCTCATACATCACCAACATACTGGGGTGTGTATTGTGTGTCTGTGTGTGCATGTGCATCTGTCACCTCAAAGGAGCGATTATAAAACATTGTAGTTCCACGTTGTTTCATTGACATCATTAGAAAGACCCTTTTTTCACTACAAAGACATACAGTGAAATTATACATGCAGGGGAATTGTATTTATTGTTAAACACAACTTTTATCTTATTGCAATCAAATAGAAGCTTTTTGTGTGGTCTACTGAATGGTTTAGGAGTGACAGCAGGCTATAGTGACAAGGTGTTTGGGCCATAATTGCACTTTAACAATCACACAGTGACCTCCAACTACCCTCAACCTTGTTTTACAGTAAAACCCCCCAAAACATGATGCCCCTGCCAGGGAGTGATTCACTCTGTGGGATGGATGTGAAGGTCATTAGTCTTACAAAAAAAAAATCCAGCGCTTCAGGTTCATAATAGTTGTCCATGCATAGAGGGACGGACGCGTCGTGTTTTAGACACACAAAAATCAATCACAGCACTAATAGAAAATGCAAATATAATTAACTTGGTTTGAGCAGCCAGACGTGAAGACTAAAATAGATTAAAAAGAGGACTACCTGTTGATGGCTAATTTCCGGAAGGATTATTTATTTATTTTCCACATAAACGTGCGGAGCTGATTAATAGTGTTTATGATCCTAATCACTGTTATCAGAATTGTCCACATCCCGTAGCAAAAGGCTTTCGGGTTTTTAATTTAATATTTTTTTTTTTTGAAAGGCTCTCCCACAAGATCTATTATAGGCCGTTTATATATTATTCATTGAAAGCAATGAGAACAATAGTGCATTGAAAAAAAGTGAATTGGAAAAACCATTACCAAACATGCGGCCGATAACTTGGGAACATGCAATACTTCAAAGCAATTGTTCTGTCACAATAATGTAATTGCTGGCTCAGTGATTTTCACAACATTTAACCAGAGAGCAGCAAATTTCTCATTTGTCTTTGTCTTCGGGGTCAGATGCGAGATTAAAGGACCGGAATCTGACCAGTCCCTGCTGGGATGTGTTTTTTTTAGATGCCTCAAGTCAATAGCAGCTGCCATTGAGTTGCATTCGTCATGTGGAGAGCAGTTAACCAGACTCCCCAACACAAGATGGATCAGGATAGGATAGACATGGGGTTAACCCAGAGAGCTTTCAGAATACAAATAGACGTACTATAGCAACCCATTGGGAGGAGTTATGTACCCCTTGAACATCTCCAAAAACATTGTAAAATAACTAAAGTATTTTAATGGTGTGAACTATATACTTTATTGTCTTACAGTATTGTGTTGTACAACACTAGTAAAGTAAGAGTGAAGAGTGAAGAAAAAATAAGTAGCAAAAAGAATGAGTAAATAGTATCTGCACTATTGCACACTATTGCACACACACACACACACACACACACACACACACATACCCGTATGTGTATGTGTATGTGTTTGTGTGTGTGTGTGTGTGTATATATATATGTGTGTGTGTGTGTGTTCCGATATCCCTGACCAGCTTTAGGTGCACCCCGTTGTGAGTCAACCCCACTCAGACTGTGGGTGGAGGCTGCTGACGGAGACAGGACAGCTAATAAATCACCTTGCGCCGTACTAAAATGGCGGGGTTGTGATTGGGGAGGGGAAGGAAGCTGTGAGCGAGGGTTAATGAATACCGGCCGCATCGATCCACCTCCACCGCTGGTCTCCTCCATTTTACCATCCACTCCTTTTTTTCTCAGGCCAACTGCTGGTCGCAGCACTTTGTCGACCTGTATCGCTAAGCACACAAGCGCTGCTGCTTGGGAGCGCGGAGGGAAGCTGTGTGAAGCCAGCTCGTCGCTAAGCTATAGCAATCTATTAGCCCCCGTTCAGCCCGCTGACTGTGGAACAACCGCAAGAAATTAAATTGTTAGCGGGGATATTTTACGACTGGATTAGCAGCCGCGCGGCTAGTTAGTATTGACGATATTGCGGTTAAAAGCAAATGCTAAACTGGCAGCACACACCTCCCAGGAGTATGAATCGTAAAAAGCCTTGATACACAGAATACATGAAAAGAATGAAAAATACACATTTCAGAGACAAGTATGACACGGAGAGCAGGGATTCACCCAAAGCAGCAACACATTAAACACGTGTAAAAACTGTTGTTTTCTTTCCATTTGTACTGTATACTATTCTGTATGTGTTCACGTCATCATTACTGTTATCATATCCATTTATCACAGAAAACAGTTCAATGACCAAACCACAGTTACAACCCCACCCTGTCCCTCCGCTCAATGGCATCGTCAATGTGACAGATTGTATTGATTGGAACGCTACAAGTTCCTAAAAAATATGACTTGCTATCCAAATACGTTGACACGCGAGCGTTTCCCCTTGGTGTGCAAAGGCCTTCAGTGGATGTAAGTGTTGATGCTGATGGGAATGGAATCTGTGCATGGTCCACGACCACAGGGTTTCCTAGCTAAAGCTGTTAGCCCTCATACTTGACTTGGCACAGCTGCTAGCCGAGGTCTTGCTGTTTAAAACCCCATTAGTCAGCAGTAACGGCCACCAGGTTTGGTAGCGGTGCACAAGTAGGTGGATGTGTATTTATCTATAGCCATCAAGGAGCGCTAGCTCTATGAAGCGACGCTATAGATGGCTGGCATTAGCCCCAGAGCTATCTAGCTTCACAGCTTGCAGTCCTCAATGACGGTCACAGCACACACACACACACACACACACATACAAGTGAACTGGGTCACACAAACACGACACGCACGCACACACACACGCACGCACACACTTTTCCCTTTTGCCAACCGTTCCACTTCCTGCAACATTCAATTTCCCCCCATCTCACAGCTGTGTAGGGCAG
>OMNS01032002.1:0-10438 GCA_900303225.1 Laemonema laureysi | reverse complement strand
TATATAGCCTACCTTGGCATGCAGGTAGGTCATGGGCTGAAATGGTTCTTCTAAATGACAAATCACAAGTCAAGCCCAGGTCCTTTGCACATAAACATCATAAGTGTCCCTAGCAACTGTCACAAGATGAAAGAAGCATCTTTGCATAGAGTTAGCAATTGGAAAAAAGAGTGACCATTCAAAAAAATTAACTGTAGTTAGTTCTCAAACCAAGAAATTATGAGATTGTGACAAGTTGTAGAATGATTTACCCCATGTATGCATCGATTAATTACAATAGTAGATATGAATTTAGTGAAGAATATGAACAGAACAGGGAAAGTGATGTCATGTGTCCACTTGAAAGTTGTTATGCAGATGGATTTTGGTATTTGGCCAATCCTACTGACAATCCAATTTACTTGTCAGACAGTGTTACCTCTACTTTCATTTGAATTATGAGAACACAGGATTGCTGCGTTTTTAGCAACATATTACTCATCATTAATGTGATGCAAATTATTACATTATGCAATGCTGCAGACAGTAATTTTACCTGTTCAGTTGTACCTGGCAAAAAAATATACTAAATAAAAAATACTTTTTTCATGAATGACGTTAAACGGCGATTGAAGGCATAAGGAATTGTGCGTTTATCATATATTTGATATGGGTATACTCGATTTTATATTGATGTCGTTTCGTCTTATTTCATATTTTAACAAACGCGTACATATAAAAAATATCCTACTTTTAACCGTTAAGGTCACGTTTGGAGTGGTTACTGAACAGACGGCCATGTAAAACAGACAGCTTTTGTATCAGTAACACACCCCCAAGAAGGTCGCGCTAAAGCATTACCCTCCTATATCAAAGCCAAAGTTAACCATTGCATTTCTTGATCAACAGTGTATCGTGTTATACTTTCCAAATGTAAAACAAAAAACGATGGATTATGATTAATGATAACTAGGCTTACATTTTCTTCGCGCGTGCTTGTCATGTCTAGAGCCAGCAGTATGAATTACTGAGCGCTAAAATTCTCTGTAAACGTAAGCTATCTCTTGCATACGCAAACATAAGGAGGCAACGTTACGTCGTGGAATAATGTTTAACAGGTCTCTCTGTTGATTAACGAGGTGCAATTAATGAACAACATTCCAAATAATGTGAAAACGTTCATTTAGCATATTTCACAAGAGAACAAAACAGCCCGAAACAAAAGCCCACTGCAGCCCCTCACTGCCCTCACAATGTCCCCCTCCCCAGCGGCTAACGTAGCTAGCTAGCAGGTTCTGATGTAGTGTTTGCAAGCCTACATAGCCAACTGACTGAAGCTACCCAGTTCACTCTGCTGTCGACATTTGGCGGCGCACATTTCAAAGTGTTCCTTAATCACGTATTTATGCCAATTGGTTTCATATTCATGAGTTAAAATAGATATGTCACATTGAAACGAAGATAATCAAATGTGTATAACGCACGTGGCACAAAACTAAACCAAGCCCACGCAAACACACAACATTCCATTTTTGCACGCAGTTTACGTCAAAGTTAGCTCGCTAACGTTAGCTTGGTCGCTGTAAAACTAGCCAGATGGCTAACTGGGATTTCTCTTATGATCCGAGCCCAGCAAGTAACAAGTCTTGCTTCATGCTTACCTTTAAAATGATTCATGTGTTTCCGCCAACTCGTTCGGATTCGACAATAAATGTATACTACGCAATATAAACAAATATTTTCTAAATATTGGACGTTAACCGTACCCTACGGCTGTATGACGTTCATTGCTGGTTTGAAAACATCCCAATCGTTCGTCGTCCGTCGTCTCCAAGAAAAGCCCAGCAAAACATGCAACCAGCGTTTTCATTGGTCGAGAGGAGTCATATGGTTGTTTGAGCCTCATAGAGCTTATAAGGTCTTCGTCTGCTGGATGTAGATGGGTATGTCTGACAATTTAACTCCAGTTGTTGTTATTTGATGTCGAAAATTCTACTTTTACCTATTAATATAATGACATAGTTTGTTCTTGATATTCAATTATAACACATAGAATGTAGTTTCCGACTACTATGTAGTTTAATACATCGTTTGAACGAGACTGTAACGACCACTTGACGTCATCTTTTCTGCTGCTCCGGTCAGTAGGAACGTTTCGAACATCACGAGTGTAAGAAATATAAAACATGTTTTTGACATCTAATGCTGTTTTTTTTAAATACGGCTAGTATCTTCAATACAATGCATATCACGGAAAAGCAGTCTGATATTTAGCATACATTCAGCCGGGTATTTTTTGTGTTGGTGGCGCAGTGACATTTGCACCAACGGCGGAGCATATGCGCATGCGCTGCATTATATTATGTCGCAGAACAAGCTTGAAATCATAAGAGGAAATCGGAGTGGGGGAGGGGCATCGACTAGACACGAATAAACTACAGGGGTGGGATGAAAATGAGGCAGTTCGGTTGTAATAAGCGGGTTGTTTTGGCCTGGCATTGAGAATGCAAATAGTAAATACATGTCCATTGCATTGTAATGCAATACTGCTTCACATGTAGCATTTTGAAAAATAAATGTTTAGCATAACAGTAACACATGTTCACATACGCAGACCTCTCAATTGGCAAGATGCTGATTCATTGAGTGACACAGAGATCCAAGTACAGATACATTAATATTTTATTTACATATGCGAGCATAAAACATATCAGTCTAGGGATTGGTTGCTGAGGCCATCAGTGTTTAGAGGTCAGCTCTCACACCAACACCTGGCCCTGGTGGAGGTTCGGTCAGAGAAGTCAGACCACCTGCTGGCTCACAAGAGAAACGACCATTCCTAAAGAGGAAGCAAAACATCCAAAAAGCAAATTAAAAATCACACACAAAAAAAAACAATTTTATCAAACTATGAGCTGTAGCAAAATGTTCTTCAATTGGAACATGATGTTGTTGTTTGGACTTACCTGGGCCCAGGTGGTGGGACCCTTCCTGCCTTAAGTTCGTCAATAATATGGTCCATGTCCTCAGCAGTGAGGTCCTCCTACAGGCAAAAAAAAGAGGAAAACATTTAATCAAGCAACACACAAATAACAAGTTATGGCACTGTGCTTGCCCTCTTGCGAGTGCTTATATTTAGATGAGAGTACATTTGTTATCGTCACAAAATGTCCCCCCTGGTCAGGATGGAGAATTTTCAGGCCGGTGGGGAATTATAGAGGCGGTGGGGACACAGTATGCGCCATCCCCAGGGCTCCCCCAAGAGGGTTATTGTGACCACGGGACATGGTCTAACACACTGTAGTAAGGTGGTAAACCAACCCTAGCGCTTGCCACGTGCTTCGCCCGGCCTACCACAGTTATCTGCTTGAGATAGAAAGAGAGAGCCTCCGATGGTAGACGGCAAACACATGGACACGGGAGCGCTAAACATCCGACACCGCGGTGTTATCAGATCCTTTAAAAGGGAACACTCCGTGCTGTTTTTTGTACCCGTTTGCCTATCTCTCATGGCTGGAATGTATTCCTAATTAGCTATTGAGCTTTGTTTATCTGAACATCTGGTGATCTCCATAAATGTTGCAGAAATGTAGAACATTTACAGATTATTTTTTAACTGTCCAACCGTGCTTCTACTCTTCCATTACAGTGTTTCCCCTACATGCATCCAACAGTGGCGCAGCGCCTCCACTGCATTACTTGCGCTGCTGTATTACTCACGCAGCTGCATTACTAGCACCGCTGTATTACTAGCGCCGCTGTATTACTAGCGCCGCTGTATTACTAGCGCAGCTGCATTACTAGCGCAGCTGCATTACTAGCGCAGCTGCATTACTAGCGCAGCTGCATTACTAGCGCCACTGCATTACTAGCGCAGCTGCATTACTAGCGCAGCTGCATTACTAGCGCCACTGCATTACTAGCGCAGCTGCATTACTAGCGCAGCTGCATTACTAGCGCAGCTGCATTACTAGCGCCACTGCATTACTAGCACCGCTGCAATCAGCCATGCAAAATCTATATCTATATAGATAGATATATTTGTTTTTACAATTACAAATGATGTTGGCTGCCCCAAAATTATATTATTAACACGTATCATAGGTGCTGCACCCCCCTCAATTCTTACATTCTTGTCATTGGAGAAATATTGTGGAAAAATACTGACAGCAAAATAGTGTTCTGCTATAGAACAATGAAAAAAAAACATGCTGATACTGTAGGTGGCATTAGCTCATGAATAGCTTTTGACTAAATGTAGGAATTCTAAAAGAGCAAAAGTAACACAAAAAGTCACTTAATAGAAATTAGCCTACATATTTGTTTGTGTAGAACAACAGCATTATGAAACCCAGACAATGAGATGGCTACAAATAGCAGACTGAAAACTGTATTTGTGCCAACATTAATGCCAAATGCTATTTCTTGGTTTGTTATATTGTTATACCATTGTATGAGACCATTTGTGTTGGAATGCACCAGAGCCCTACTGGAATCAGTGATCACACTGATTCCAGTGCGCACATCAGCACCGTGCACATGCAAATCGGCACTGTACACACGAACATCAACATAGTGCACCTCACACACACACCACAGCACTGCTGCTGGAAAGAAATCGTAGGGGAGACACTGCATTAGTTCTATTGGATCACTTTTGAACAGAATCCTATTAGCATATAGAGAAAGCCAGACCACGATCCTAAAGTCAGACAAAGGAGAGCATACATAACCCAGATACAATGAATGGCTGTTGTTACACATTGGATCATCAAGTATCACACATGATGTATGAAATATGAACCATTACATGGCATGCTTCTAGCTATTACTTGCTTGGCAAAATAGAAAGGAACCAAAAGTGTTTAAACTGATTGGAAATGGCAGCGCTTTCTCTGCGCAACCTTATTTGGTTGATGTGGCCTTGATGCGTTTGGTTGACAGCTGCACAGAGTGGTAAAGGCAGGGAATACTCACATAGTAGTTGTCATTGATCTGAACCATGGGAGCATTCACACAAGCACCCAGACATTCGACCTCAATCAGTGTGAACATCTTGTCGGGTGTAGTCTCCCCAACCTTGATACCTGGAGAAGACATCAATTGTAAACGCGCGCCACATCTTTAGTCCCAAATCACACTGCAAAAGAGGTTGTTTACAAATGAACCAATCATGTACTAATCATCTAAAACATCACAAATGCAATGGGAAGTGGATTATGGAAATAATTATGTATTGAATCCCCAAGCAGAAAGGATGCACATTAATGCCATGCTTATTGGATACATGTGGTCATACACACAGCCCTACTGCTATGTGAAAATTGCAAAAACTTGCAGACCCCAAATCTGATGGTGGGGAGTTTATTCATTATACGACGCTGTTAAAAAGGCTTTGTGAGATCTGGACACATGAACGGGCCAAGGAATCAGATTCATAGCTGAATAGGATTCAGTTCAAAATAGGGCACATTGGATTCTTAGTGTTGAGATACGTTTGCATATTGAGATATGTTATAGAGTCTATTATATTTTCTTTATAAGCCCTTTACTTTGTGGCTTTGTGGCCATGTGTGGGGCTCCCTCATCCCACTAAAGCCCCTTTCCCACTAGACAAAAAAAACAAAACCTACTAACACCCACTAACATCTGGCTTTTGTCTTCCGTGGGAGAGGTTACAATCGGCAAATGACTGCAGTAGTCACAGGTATTTATCGGCTCCAGCTGATGGAAACATGGTGTGGATGACACCCTAATTTTCGCCCCTTTTTCCGGCACGATGTCTGTAACTTCTGCGACGCTTAGTCATCTCAGCCTCAATCCGTCTCTGTCCAAGCAGCACCCGAACATCATTCCAAATTAGTCAGCATCGTGTTTGAAAGAGACAGATATATATATATTTTTTAAAAGCAACCACCATAACATTTTCACTGGCCTCCATGCTTCTTTCTACTGTTTACTAACCCTGTTTTCCGGCGCATTCGTGGTGTCAAACCTGACACACCACAGAAAAAACAGAAAGGCATACTCGTCTACTGGCAATGGCCATTTTTTTCCTCCTGCATATACGCGCTAATTTTGGTGGAAAGGGGATATAATATTCCCTGAATCAGCTCCCCTAATTCACAACGAAAGTCCTTCCATCATTTTTATTGTAATCCATTGTAGTGTTTTGAAACAGAAATAGACCATCCACATGGGCTGAATAACTATATGTCACATCAGCAAAGCCAGAGGTTCACTTCATCCTTTGTTGAGTGAATTCAATTACCCAGGGCACAGTGAAATAAATTACAAAGCACCCCGGTATTGGTATGTGTAGGTTTGTTTTTTTTAATTTTCATATCAGAAGACTCTTAGAATTTGATACGAGCTTCCTTTGTTAACCACTGACACAATTATTGCCCGTCAACTCTTTCTGTATTCAGACCAGGCGTGTGATTCCTATTTGCTTCGATATAAGTGTCACCGTGCCCCATAGATTAGATTGATGTGGCAGCTGTACGTTTACACATCCGTCCTCAGTCTCAAATATCTAAAATAAAATAATTCCTTTTCAAGTGTTTTTTTGTTTTATCTATTGGGGTCCACATTGTTCTGAAGTGGAGAGCTGCTGCTCTTACCCAGTTTGGTTTTGAGGGCCTGCAGGATGCTGTCAGAGTTGCAGAGCATGCAGGGTGTGGTTGTGCAGATCTGGATGAAGTACTTCCCCACCGGCTGACGCAGGAACATGGTGTAGAATGTCGCCACCTCATACACTCTCATCGGAGCAACTTCCAGCACCTCTGCAACCTGCAACAAAACATGCACTCAAATTATCATTTCACTTCTCAAAAAAAAAAAGAGGTGACCTAGGGGTCTCGTTTCAGACGGCAGAATTGCTGAAATGTAATCTGTCAGAATGGTTTTGTTGTTCCAGGCCAGGAAATTGTTATTGCAGCCCCATCTTTCCTTAAAGATATGATGAATTGTAAATCAACCTTTTCCAATAAAGTCATTTTGTACAGAGATTAGATTACTGCCATGTTATTATTGAACACGTGAATGCCCAAGAAAAATCAATCAACCCCGTTTTAATCTCACTTAAAGCAAACACAAAGTTACAGTACTGCTAGTTCACATATCAATCTGCATGAGTGTCTATAGTATAGGAGCATTATTTAAGCTTCAATGGACATGGGATGGGATTCTGGGAACAGAAGAACAGCAGGTCCAGGACAGCCAAGTGTGCTCCCTCAACACTTGACAATGAAACTTGATTGGGAACAGCGGTACCTTGTTCATAGCGGAGATGGGGAGCCATCCATGTTGCCTCTGGGCTAAATCCAGGACTGGAATAGTGGCTGCCTGCTTGTGACCCAATGGGTACATAGAGATGATCGCCTCAATTCTCTAGGGGAGGAAAGAAAAACTTTCAATAATAGAATAATCGGGAGAACTGTTTTGTAATAATTTATACTGTACTGCAATCTTTTCAGTAACATTTAACATATTAAACTGCATTTTCTTTTACGTCACACATACCTTTTTGTTCTCTTCGGTGAATTCAAAAGGGGTATCAGGGTTGTTGTCAGGGGTGTCCCTGTGCTAGAATTGAAAGATGTTTAAGAATTGTTTAGTTGCACACATTTTTTTGAATTGAGATATTGTGGGTATATACAGCTGAGTTGAGGAGTGTCTAATAATTAATAAATTCTCCAATATGTATGGCTTGAGTGAGCCAGGTGCTGCTATTCAACCACAAACCCCTCACCACAGATAAGGCCATGTAAGTCTTCCTGTCTATACACACTGCCCCCTTGTGAGTAAATGGAAAAGGCTAGCTTTCAGTGACTGAACTTTCCTATTGACCTTAATTTTTTTTTTTTGAAGTTAAACACAAACACATGTGTGAACATGAGTTCAGGAAAAGACAAAACAATCTGCATGTCTCCTCTGGGGACAAGTTCAAACACGTTATGTCTATCAAGGGACTGTAATCATGGCAATTTTCCATGACACTGTACACTGCTACAGCTCTGTAGAGTTTCTTTTGGTGTACCTTTCAGAAAGCAGTACCTTGCTGACCAACACAAATACATCAAAATCTATTTGCCATTGGTTTAGAAGCACAAGAGTGTTATCTCAAAATCTATAAATAAATATGGAAATAATACTACATAATAACAACATTTTTATATAGTCTATTCTATTTTTCTGGGACACCCCCTTTCAGTGTAAACAGTACAATCATTCAATGCACTTGACCACATGGCACAGAGATTGAGCTACAGTTTAAATATATTTAAACATGCCGGTATATGTCATTTTCAGCAGGGAGACAGACTTACCACGAAGATGCCTCCTGCTCCTGCACGTGCAGCAGAACGATGCAAACTTCTGACCTGCCTCGCCTGTTAACATGGAGAGTACGTCAGGTTTAATCTCATTGCCGTAGACTTCCTGTGCATATGGCGATATGCAATAGATGACAATTATATCCCCAAACATATAATCAGATGAGAAATTAGGTCTAACGTCTAATTCCACCAGCTACAATAATTTCTATAAAATTACATTATATATAAATTATATAAATTACGATATAGGCTACCTTATGTAGCAAAAACATGGTACACTTAACACTCGAAACATTGAAATGAGTATGTCAATAAGTGACAATGACAACCACTGAATGCAAATTTCGATCGGGGCCCCTTTGGTGGCATCATTGGCCCCTTTGATCTCATTACAGGCATGCATATGTTTAAACGTCACTTCAGATTTTGATCGGAAGGAATTGATTCAGACAAAACCTTACAGATCCTTCAAAGGTCGTGGTAGCCCTTTACATTCTACTTCAGTGTTTTCAATGGGATCATTACGTGACCCAGTAACTGGGTATATCACAGAAGTCATATCCAATATTTGACCATGTTGACTCACACATTGGCCGGTTTTTCCAGATTCATATCCCAAAAATGACGTAATAATCAATATCACCATACATCCTTAGAGGTACTCTTTGTTAATTATAATTTGTGCTCTCCCATGAAACATGCACATTTACTGGACATCAACATCTCAAAATGGTAGTACTTTTAACCGTTGACTGTCATTACAATGATTAAAAGTACTTCTAAGTATAACTCTTTATTTTAAACTTGCAAGACTCGTCCGCTTGCAAGGTAAACTAGCTTCCTTGCTAACATTGGCTAGCGATAGCGGCCTGCACAACTTGCCCTTGTAAGATGTCATAGCCTTTATTACTAACAGAACGAGGTGTAACGTCTTAATATTTATAGTGATTGAACGAATATAAGTAGAGCACAGATTCCGTACCGTTTGCGAAACAGCAGATCGAATAGCAGAAGACAAAAACATGTTGATTCGTTGTTGTCCCGACGTGCTAACACTGACACGGGACTGCAATGGCCGACAACAACATCCAAATGCGATCGTTCTCGATTATTTAGGTCTGGTAATGTATGCAACGTCACTGGCACAATCAATCGATCACTGACAGAAAAACTCGGATAGATAAATACATATTACTGCTACAACTAGTATTTCCTAAATTAATAAATTACATTTCCTAAATCCTAAAATGTAATATAAAACCCTATTAATACATTATACTAATATATTACTCAACTTTAAATATGAACGTGACACTCGTCAATCAAAACAATAACATCGTATAATCAAAAACTAACTGAATTAGAAATATGCACCCATCTTAATATTGCATGCGATGTATGTCTGATATTGACAGAAGGACAGAAGTCTAGTCAGGAGGTTGATTCTTACTATGTTTACTTTTCTTTCTTTTATTTTTTTTACTCGGAACACATTCCCCAGCCTGTCAAACGTTGAATCCCAGCCATTCATCTGCCTACATACCTCCTACCTCCGCAGAGAAAAATAATGTGATAAACAGACCAGGGACTGTTTAACCAATGAAAAAGTGGGAGTGCCGAACACTGTGAGCTTGATTGGTTGTTTTAGAGCTAAGCAGACTGGAAGAGGCTCAACCCACGGATTAAAGGTGTGTCCACAGTTAACCGTGGTGCTTCAATACGTGGGGCCTTGAAGTGTTCTTACCTTGCCCCAGGAGGACAGTCAAATCCGTAGTGACAACGGATTAACCCATTTTGCGGCGCATCCTTAGGTGATCTGTAGAGCAGCCAACAGTCTGTCTCCTCACCATGGTTATTCCCCACTATATCGAGGACAAAATGTATCATCCTCCGCTTGACTTGCAGAAAGATGCTCATGTGCCTGATTTTAACTCCTATCTGGCACTTTACAGAAAGTCTGTGGAGAATCCTGAAGGTATGTCTAATACATCAGTGGTGTGTGTGTGTGTGTGTGTGTGTGTGTGTGTGTGTGTGTGTGTGTGTGTGTGTGTGTGTGTGTGTGTGTTTGTGCATCTGTGTGTGTGTGTGTGGGTGTGTGTGTGTGTGTGTGTTTGTGTGTG
>OMNS01031939.1:4491-14769 GCA_900303225.1 Laemonema laureysi | reverse complement strand
GTGTGTGTGTGTGTGGGGGGGGGGGGGGAGAAGCAGAAGGAGGTATGAGAGATGTCTGACCTTGTTGAGGCCCTCCATCACCATGTGAGGCATGTGTTCGTTGAGCATCGCCGGGGAGATGATGACCTCGTCGAAGGCCTTGTTGTTCCCCCACAGGGCCGAATAGGTCGGCTCCTCCTGGCCAAAGCTAGGGGCCAAGGAAGGAAGGAAAGAAATAAGGGAATATTAAAATGGTTTGAAAATGGATTTGATTTAGGACTGGGCAATACATCAATATTATATCCATATCGTAATATGAGACTAGATATCGTCTTAGATTTTGGATATCCTAATGTGGTGATATGGCAGAAGTGTTTTCCTGGTTTTAAAGGCTGCATTGCAGTAAAGTGATGTAATTTTCACTGTTCTAGCTATTCTATTATTTGCCTTTACCCACCGAGTCAATATATCCACAATACTGATGATTATTGATCAAACATCTCATTGTGTCATATTATATATATATATATATATATATATACACAAAAATATAAATATTAGATTTTGTCTGTATCACCAGCCCTAATTGCTGCCATATTGAAACAGTTTCATGTTTACGTTTGATACTTAACAATTCCACATTGTAGGCTAGGCCTATATATTAATTTTTCTCCATCGTTTCACTTGAAATTGATATGTTAATTTTGTATATGTTAAATTTGTTTGTTTAAATTTGTTTAACATTTTTTTAATATAATGAGAAAATACTCAGTATCTTACATTTATCGAGTATTTAATTCACACAGGAGTATACAAAATTAGGCTTTACCGTGTGGTTATTTTATATAGACTATTTATTTACTGAATTTCCATTACTCATGGTAAATGTTGGGGTACACCGTTGTTGAGATATTAAATGACCAATATCGGGGTAGAAGATTGGTTATTATTGTCGGTATACACCAACACCACTAGTCTCACCAGGTCTCTGGGGGGTGGTTGTGGACCACGTGGATGATCCTGCCCGGTAGATACAAGGGGGTGGAGGCGGACAGGGCGATGCTGAGGTCACTGGGGTGGAGCCAGAGGCGGCTGTTGGGGGGGGCGGCGGGCTGGACCTGGGCCACTTCTTCCTCCACAGGAAGCTCAGACTTGGGGATGCATTTTGTGCCGCCTGCAATTATCCTCCACTGACAGAAACACAGAGACGTCAGTTAACTGGGCATCTGGATGAATGATTCATGTGCTACTGTGTGTATGTGTGCTTCATTTTTCATAAACGCATTCACGCGCGTGCATGCATGGACGCACAAGCACGCACACAAGCACGCACGCACGCACACACGCACGCACGCACGCACAGTATGCTATTCACAAGCTGACCTAGAAAGATCTAGAAATGACGCAGTATTCTATTGCATAATACAGCAGTCCTCAAACTGGTGCACACCTCCAGGCCTACTCGTAAGCGTCTCAATTCACGTGTGATTTGAAGTGTCTGGGTTGACTTGGTTATTAGGGAGGATAAACGCTGAGGAAGACCTTCTGTCAGAACATATCAGACACTAATCTGGGACCCAGCAGACCCTACTATGCTATAGATAGCAGAACTTCTGGGGGGAGAAAACTAAAACTGAAAGGGGCAGAGTTATCCTTGTTTCCTGTTTTGTTACCGATATACTGCCAAAGAGAAGATATTTAGCTGGAGCGGATGAAGGGGCCTTTAATACATACAGTATATTTCAACAGTGGCTGGTCTACATGGAGTTGATTTGAAACCTTTACAGACACTTCTTCTAAAAACGTGTCCGGACAGGATGTTTTAGCTTGTCTTCCCACCGGGAAAATTTCAGGAGCGCTGGCCGAGTTTGTGTTTGCGTGTACAGATCCCCGCCTCCAGCAACATGATTGGTTCTAATATGAAGCGAAATAAAGTGACCCAGATTTGAGGTTGTCTGCTATCAGACTTTAGATTCATAATCTAAAGTCTGATTTGTGAGACTAATCATACACTAAAACCCTCCCTGGTCAGACTAGCAGAGGTATATTGACACCTGACTTCCTCCCCATTTGTTCTTGTGACCTCATGACACATCTATTTAACATGATGGACGTACACACTGATATAATAACTGATGGACAAAGTCACCTTTGGCTTGTTACTTTTCTGCAAGACTTCCAGCAAGTGGCGCCGGAACCCCTCCAGCTGTGAGAGGCCAATCCTTAGAGAGACCAACAGAAGAGGAAAGGTCATCAGGGCCTGGCCCATACAACCCAGTAGGATAGAAACTCACTGGAGACGTTGTGGTGTCTCGAAGAGGGCTTACCTTGGGACCAGGTCTTTCCCCAGCACCACCGATGTCACAAACTCTTTAGAGTACTCCATGGCATCCTCACTGGGGAATGGGATTGAGAAAGTACAAGTGTGTTATCTCTTATGTGGTTAATTAAGCTTTCCAGAAGCACCAGGTCATATATCCCCCCACCCTTATGTTAAATCTGAGGCTTTAATGCAACAAGTGACAAAAGGTGTCCTGGTCGACTGATGAGTCCTCCATAGTGGTGTGAAGTGAGCAAGGTTCAGGTGAATTGGTCTATTCAGGCCAAGTCCTCGGCAGCGAACCACGATGGCAAACAAAACTAAAATAGACGTCAGTATGCTACACCCAACAAAGTTAACAGCATCTTAGGAAATGAGACAAAGCACAGATGGACTGTTTAGAACGGCAGCTTGTGAGCTCAATATGCTCCCGCAACAGTGGAGCCAAGGCTTCTGACTTCTTAGCTGGTTTTTTTGGAATGCGTTTGGTATGAAAGAGGGTCAACATTTGCATCTGAAAGTAACTTCCCTGAACACAGATTTCCCCATCGTCTCCTGCATGAGCTCTCCTGCTCTCTCACTTGTTTATTGAAATGTTATTTTCATATATTAAAAATATTGTACTTCATATTAGGATTGTGGTGAGAAAAACCCATCTGGGGACGGGTATTGAAAATTAGCCTAAACTACAAATATAAAAATACAACGCATCAGACATATTGAACTCTCTAACTAACTAACCAACTAATGAAATGTTGTGGGATTTAATACATAATCCTGACATACTAATATAATATAACTAATGTCCTATTGATGGACCAAGTACTATTTATGGTTTGCTCCATTTTAATTAAGGGTGAGAATCACCAGAGGCCCCACAATGCGATCACGATACGCAAGTCACGATGCGATATTATCACAATACTCAAGTCACAATACAGTATTATCACGATACTTAAGTCACAATATGATGTTATCGTGATACTCGATAATACTCGACAATACGGTTATTGCGATAACATATATTGCGATATATTTATAATATATTTATACTATACGATTTTCAGCTCCAGTCTCCAAAGGAAAACTTTGTCAACATCTGTTTTATCTTTGTTTTCAGTTTGTTCATCTCACTTCAATCATTTCCATTGCAGCAAAATGGGATTGTCAAGCAGACAGAATGACCAACCCCAAAAAAAAATCAGCACCATCTAGTGGACTGAAAAAGCAATTGATTAAAAACAAAAAAGATTGATACTTGGCATCACTGTATCGATTTTTTTTTTTCTGTATCCATGTAATATTTTTTGGACAGTCTGCTGTGTGTGAAATATTATGTAAATTGCCAATAACTTAGTAGACTATACCCAATATTCTGTTAATGATGTGTGACATCTTTCATAATCTTGCCCAACAACGTTAAGGTGTGCCTTGAATCTCTGGTTGGGACCATGGTGTCTGTTAGCCCCAAGAACTAACTAACCAACCAACCAACCAATTAACCAACCTGAGAAGGCCGCCAGGCGGAGAGTAGGAGTAGCACTGGAGGGATGGGTACTGGGGCCGGAGCAGGAAGGACAGGATCGCAGCGGTGCCCGCACCGAGAGAATGTCCCACTATGACCAGACCGTAGTGCATGGTGCCCTTACCCTACACACACACACACACACACACACGTTACAATCTGACAAAGCAATGGTTTTCTTGGTGTGCTTCTTTGACTGCATGTTGAAAATGCGTCATGAATCACTTCTTTAATATTGCAGAGCCATCTTCAAATGAAACACTGATCAAGTGGTTAACAGACAGTTCAATAGAAGGTCCAGATTAGAATCAGTAATTTACCAAGTCTCTCCCAAAGGCTTGTGACAGGATCATTTCCTGCTCCAGCTTCTTCTTAATGTATTCTGCTGAATAAACCATCCCCTAGGAGAAAGGCAGAAATTAAAACGAGATATAGAAGGAGATTGGAAGGGGAAAATAATTAATTAATAGGAAGTCAGCCAAATGAATGCCTTTTTCAAATAACCTCATGAATTATTCTATGTTCAGGTAGAAACGGCCCATGGATCGGGAGGAATAATATTTCTCATCTAAATCGCGATGTGAGACAGACAGACTGACACAGACGGACTGAGACAGCGGTGCACTACAGGGATTGACCTCTGACCTTGTGGCCCAGCCAGTTCCCATGCTGCTCCTCCACAGGAAGACGCTCAGAGTCCCCTGTCAAGTCAGTCAGCGCGTCCTGAAATAGACCACATAGGCGTGTCAGTAACCATGACTAATGGACTAGCTGTGTTTCACTCAGCAGAATGGATCAAACTAATGTTGCTTGCTGCTTACAATAGGGCTTTCTGAGTGTACTTTAGATGACAATTAAAATACAAAATAAAATACAATATCAATATTTAATAACTTTCACTTTTGCTTCAATACCCATTTTAGTAATGAATAAGGTAAAAGGAATGTGTTCATTTTACAGAAAAGCATATATTTTCTTCAGTTACTGAAATGTAACATCCTTGTATGCATTATCTGCTAGCATAATTATTCCAAACAATAGATACAACATATATGTTTCTGAAACCTAGATTCTGAGCTGTGCAGCTCCATTTTAATAATACAAACACAACATTAAATGTCAGACATGAAGGAGCCTTAACCCAACAGGGACACACGCCGTCTCACCTTGGGGGACAAGGTTCCTCGGATGCTGATCACAACCTTTTTAGTGCCATGATCCACTGCCACAAAAAATGGCGTCTCATACACCTTTACAAACAATGCAGACAGAAAAAGAGATGTTAGCTCATATACTAAAACTAAACAGTGTACACAAATACAGCACATGTAGACTGCGTCGTACTTAGCACTCTACCTCCTGCCTAAAACATCAAAATGTATCCCGCTTTGCCGAATGTGAGCATGCGCTGGAGTATTCACACATCTTCGTCTTTTTAGTCTTTTAACTTTACTCTATATTGTACTATTGTAACGAAGTTCTCGTAAAGGTGATAAGGTAGATGTAATTGACAGAATTTGAATAATTTGAATGACTACTGATTATTAATGCATCGCGGCGAGAGGAACGTCGTTAGAAGCTCAAAAAAGACGAAGAAGAGTGAATACTCTGGCGCATGCAAACATTGAAAACATCGAAAACATCAGGTGTTTTGCAGTCAAAAGTGTCTTAAAAGTAACTTCTGCAAAAAAACTTTCACTGCCTGGTCTACTTTGGATAAAGCAACAATGAATGTGGAAATAACAGATAGGAGGTAGAGCGTATGATGCAGTATACGCCCGCTCTTTTTGTAGAGATAGAGATAGAAGATTTACACTAAATGCAGAAGTAAAACAGGGAAGGAGTTTGTTCTTTTTTTTAACAAGCACAATGATTACTCCTACGATTTCTGGTAACTAGTTGTCTTGCCTACCGATGTTGAATGCACTTATTGTAAGTCGCTTTGGATAAAAGCATCTGCCAAATGACTGTAATGTAATGTAATGTAATACATAACTGAGGTTTAGTGGAAACTAAGTGGGTGGAGATAATACTATAGACAGTTATGGAACTATGGTTAAAAAGCTAGGCTTGGTTGTGGAATCAACTTATCAAAATAAAAGCAATAGGATCTATAATATGAATTTAACTAGAGGCTGACCAATGCCAGATTTTTGGGTTTGATGTCGGTGTTGGTGATTTTCAAATCAACTTGAAAAACGTATATTATATTAAAGTTTCTACATTTGAGAACATTTAACAATAAGCAAACAAATAAATAAAAATAAACACACACGCTATACAAGCGCTGCATTACATTGGAGTTATATTTGTTGAGCCGACAGAAATACGTTGTGTGCCTTTATGAAAAGACCAACAGCTTAAAGGTGCTCTATGTACCAACGACACAGAGTGTTTCAAAGAGGTACTGCAGTCCAAATTGACAATATTGGAGAGAGTTGTCTCCGCCCTCCTCAGACTTGAAGCTCACGTGTGTTGCCAGGTTGAGGACACCGAACCAACACGAGCACGAGCCGAGCGCAACATTATATGAGACGAGTGCAAGTATTGTATTGCGAGAATGACAAGCGACGACGAGTCCTACACTGCAAGTTGATCAGCTAATGTATACGTTTGCAATGTATTTATTGTTTGCAAATTATAACTCATATAGCTCATGTAACTGTCAATGTTAGCTAGATGCATGGCTGGCTATGTTTAGGGTCACACAGATGTAACGTTAGAGGTATATATTTTTAGGTTGGGTAGAATCTATTACAACCTCAGTTGATCCAGTTCGTTTGCTTGATTCCATGGCTGCAGTACGCTGTGTTTGTGTACTAATTTGTTTCATATCTGGTAACCCGGGGGTACTTCAAGGGGATTTCCGACTTCTGACATCATTGCGTTCACACACTGCAAGTTTACTTGAGGGGGGGATGTTGTCAACAAACACGTTTATAACTATTTAATTCTTATTAACAATGAAGGCTGCCATGATTCATGTTGTTACTGACATCAAGTGTGACAAACCGGAGCTCTGAAATGATAACCGAATTTCCGAGCAGTAATAGTATAGTGCTTTTCATCCAGAAAAAGCTGCATCTTCCCCATTAACTTGTATGTGTTTACAGGCCAGTCTTGGCCTGTAAATATGGTAGCAACGTTGACGCTGACGTGGCTGTGGTAACTAAGCTTTGGATAACAAATAATGAGTAACAGTTCCATGGTCATTATTGTATTGTGTTTGTGTGTATAGAATAAATGGTTAAACTGATTTTACTACATGTGTCCATCGTACGCGTGTGCATCCGCACGCCAGGTTATTACACTCATGACTGGTGAGAAATGATATTATTTGTATATGTGTACTACACATTCTAAAGTCAGTATTGAGCATAGTTTGCAGTCTGCTCTACTTTTTATACTTGTATACATAAAATCGGGACACATGGCTGCAAACATAACTACTGATCCAGATGTCGTCAAAACAACAACATTGTTTCCTTGTTATTACGAGTCTGACTATGAATGACCTCAGATTCACCGTCAGCCAATCACCGGTGAGTCTAATTGACCTCCAACCAGCCAATCGCCAGCGTACTCACAGCGTCATGGCAGGAAGTGTAGACAATGTGGACCTGCTTGAGGTCCCTGTCCAGGAAGTGTCTGCGGATGGCCAGGACGTTACAACCACAACAGTTGTCCTCCTCAACAGTCACACTCTGGGACAGGCGGGAACCAGACACCGCACAGCTGGACAACACACGGCACATGGAAGATGGAGACAGAGAAAAAACGAATGCACACATCGTAAATATAAAATACATTTCAAAGTACATGTGTACAAAGGCATGTATCACAAAAGTAAGTGTCAGGAGGTTTCGATGAGCATTGCTTGTGTGTAGCTGGGTAGCTGTCTGATCTGATTATGCCATATTCAGTGTTGATGGCCCCACATATGACCCATTTCCCCCAGAAATACATACACTTAAAATGAATACAGAAACCATGAGAATGTGTTTGTGTGCGAGTTTGACTTTGAGTGTGTGTGTGTGTGTGTGTGTGTGTGTGTGTCCTCACGGGCAGGAACTAGCCAGACGGCACACCCCACAAGCAGGTTTCCTCATAAGGTACATGGGCCAGCCATATGCAGCCAAGGCAAACAGCATGTAGTAGCACACTTCCTTGTACATGCTCATCTCAGTCTACAGGAGGGAATGGCAAACAAACATACAAACCAAATTGTAAATGGTGCGGTTATATGTCGTATTTTGTGGGTGGGTGGACATGGTCATTTCCAAACTCGTGTCCAATAAAAAACTGTTGTTGATTGTCACATCTATTTATGCAAGCATACAAGGTGTGTTTACTTGCAAATTGCAAAATCAGTCAGTGGTTTGTCATTTACAATGCACTGTATGTTGAAGGACGTGACATCTTTTGCAATGCAAATTCAACTGTAGCGTGCGAGTGACTATTCAACATGTAAATGAATAGGAGTACAGTATTATCACCTTGTAATAGAATAAGTAGTATGAAGTGTACCCAGGAGAGTGTGGGTAGACAATACTGTACAGTGTCTAACTTCCACAAAAAATGGAAGCATTCTGCTTTTAGTGGGCCATTAGCGTAAACACAAACTCACCACGTTTTTAAGGTCAAGGTATTTAGTGTTGCGAGTGACAGGCATTCCGGAAAGGAAGGCTAAAATGTCATTGTTTGCCTGGGAATGAAACAAGAGCCAAAGAGAAAGTTATTAATATCCATCTGAAAGTACAGCAATAGAACAAGACACGCACACACACACGCACACACGCACACAATACCTGGTCCAGGATTGAGGATCTCTTGGACCTCTGTCTCTGCCTGAGCAAGACCAGACCAGCAATAATGTCACTGGGCACAATGTCCAGGTCTCGGAAAAACTCAGCAAACAGGCTGGCCACCTCCGAGTACGCATCCTGTCACACAGAACAGTACAGGGAGTATAGTATAGTATACAGTACAGTATAACACAGTACAGTACAGGGAGTATAGTATAGTATACAGTACCCTATAATACGTACAGTACAGAATAATAACAGTAGAGTGCAATACAGTACAGTATAGCATAATACAATACAGTACAATATTGTACAGTATAGCATAATACAATACAGTAAAGTGAGTATAGTACACAGTACAGTATAGTATAGTTTAATAGCACAGTACAGTGAGTAGAATATAGTACAGTACACAATACAGAATAATACAGGACAGTATAGTATAATACAGTACAATATGTATAGTACAGTATAATATAATGCAGTACAGTATAGTACAGTATGTATAGTAAAGCATAGTATACAGTACAGTGGTTGAGTTAAGAGTTCTGTTCGATGTTCGGTCTTGACAGGCACAAACAACGTCAACGTCAAAAAAGACTTTTAGTTTCCTCTCTCTGTTCAGCTACATAATTGATTTAACTTTACTTGTTATTAAAAGAGAAAACTAAACTAAACGGAATCGGACAAAGCTGAACAGATCGAACGAAAATTACAAATGGAACCACGGTTCCACGGATTCTGGATGAAGGAATGAAATGGAACCCTTGTAGACCCCATTTTATTGGTACACTGCAAGAACTGTACGAAACCCATATAGTGGTATTGGCAGTGGTATTGAAACATGTCAACCAATAGGTTATGACTCACAGACTGCGTGTCTTGGGTCCGACTGCAGCACATGAAGAACTTGAGTCTCCTGCTCCAGCTGCTGGCCTGGCCCTCCTCCAGACGGTGTCTACGTGAGAGAGGGCAACAGATGACGCCCATCAGCAAACTGTGTTGCTGAGGTGACAAATACATGCTGTGGCGTGGTGTCCCATCCGTGTGTCCCAGAATGTGTGTGTGCGTATATGCAAGTGCGTATATGCATGAGAATATATGCAAGTGTAGATTGTAGCTTAGATTGAGCCCAAAAAAAACAAGGCCGTGCACGTTCTGTCTGAGCCCGGCCCGTCCCGTTGGCTGTATTTATAGGCCAGAGCCCGGTTTAAAACAGAGCAAGTTGGCTGTTTATTAGTAAACTAATTCCGAGTTGTTTGAATGACAAAACTCTGTTCAGAATCACGTGAACAGCGTCCTTCCTCTCGCGAAGGACTCGCAGAGCGGAGTGTAGAGCTGCAGTCAGTGAAAACTCCACATTTACATTTCAAATTGTAATCTTTGATTGACTGGTGATAAAAACGTAATTGACTCAAGGAATTAACAATCAGACTTTTGAATGACTGAAATGTGTTCCAAAAAACAAGGATTAAAAAAACCCAACAATGACCCCAATTACTAAAATAAAATGAAAAGACTGACCAGTTGGACCACGAGACCAGAGAATCAAATGTGTGTGTGTGTGTGTGTGTGTGTGTGTGTGTGTGTGTGTGCAAGTCATGTATGTGTGTGTGTGTGCGTGTGTGTGTGTGCGCGCGCACATGACA
>OMNS01031546.1:6392-17452 GCA_900303225.1 Laemonema laureysi | reverse complement strand
CACAGTTTTTGTGATACCCGAATTTGATACTAAATCTGCTACCTTAAAAGGTCCTTGCCATTGCTTATGCCTGCTTTGTGTTATGTGGCTTTATTTACTAAAATACTACTCAAGGCATCTCCATTAACATCAATGCAAAATATAAGTAATCTGCAAATATCGGCCAGGCTTAATGAAATGCCTCAATTTAGCTCACAGTCACAGCAGGTGTAGCTGACTGTTTTAATAAAAAATGGCAGTTAAGTACCTTCCGTACCTCCGTGGAAGGTACTTGGTGGCAGGGACCTTTAATATTGAATCAATATCATAATAAAATGCTAATATTCGTGATTTTCATTGTTTTTAAACATACAGTATATATTAAAATGTTTTAAGTGAGGGCAGGGTTGTTTTGAGTTGGTCTTTAACCACAAGCAATGGTCATTTGCTTTACACACAGTTTCGTCTGTGTAAGTGGATAACACTGCTGTTGGGATTGCAGATAATTAGGAGTGTTTATGCAGATATGGACCACAGCATGGCTAAGCTCTTTTAATCCACAAAAGTCTATAAAATACCCTTGTAAAACAATTAGGAAGAACTTGGGGGGGATTGAATGGTGTGCTTAGTTAGCTTAAACGCAAGACTTTTGCACAATTACCCAACACTACACTGATCCCAGAGGGGAAACCTGTCCTCGGCATTTGACCCATGTCCCAACTATTCAGAGAAGTGGGCATTTTTTTGTTTCACAAGCTATGTAAGGTTGGAATGGAAAATATAAACAAGAAAATGGTTCCTTTCCTCGATTTTTCTTTCCAAAAACAAAAACGGATTTTGACTTGTTCTTTGAGTTAAACAAATGAATATTTAGTTTTCACATGTGGGTGTGGCTTACTTTTAAAGGCCTATCATTGGCCAGTTGAACAACACACATGTCCTGTCCATTCAAGGTAAGAAAAACAGAGGTTTGACTTTGCTCTACCTTCCACGCTGTCCGAGCACGAGGTGCCGATGCCCGTGTCTCCGCTGTCGGATGCTGTGCTGTGGCGTCGTGCATGGTTACCGTTGCTGGGAGCAGAGGGGTTGCCTTGCCACCCTGACTCACAGCCAGACACCCACCCTGGATTGCTGGTGCAAACAGAGCCTACGAGAAGAAAAAGACAACAGTTAGAGTTAAACTCTTCAAATGTGTGACCTGTGTAGGCCTAATTCTTATACACATATATTTTGTCCATTTCAATAAACGCCACAAATTAAACTTTGTCCAACGAATCAATGTCAGGACACGCTGACTGGGCACACCTACTGGATTCCTTTTCGTCAGGTTTTTTGCGAGAGTTATTAGTTATTCTTTATTTCATTATATTCCCACTGTAGTTCTCTGCTGCTGCGCAGTAATAGAACCCCTGGGCGGAAATGTGATCAGATAACTCGTTAGGAGGACTGTCCAATACATCTTTTCATCCCTAACACATGTAGCTGTTAACAAAGATGTACATTTTTCATGGTTATGAAATATGAAACGTTAACCGGAAATAAGATATCATAAGAGGAATGGGTCTATAATTCGCCAGAAGTCACCTGGTCATTTGGATCTGCCATAACCTAGCCTACAGGGAAAGTAACGTTCATTTTAGATTTCTATACAGCTGCTGTTTATTATCAGCAAGTACAAGTGTATGTATATGCTAATTGTTCTTTGCACATACACTGCATAATGTATACTTCAATACAAACGCTAGAATTACAGTATAGGCTAGGTGACACAATAGGGATGTAACGATTCACTGATAGACTAAGACTATTATTTCTGAAGCCCCATTTTTACAATGTTTTGTTTTGACCGGTGTTCTCCCCAAATATTTGCATGGTTCTCCCATGCGCGAACCGCCGGGGGGTAATGAGGGCAAAGGTGGAGAAGCCATTTTCTGTCGGTTATTGAAACAAATACGACATCAAAAAGGAATTGTTATTCAACAGAATATGAAGGGTTTGAAATTCCACAAGAGGGACACACACACACACACACACACAGTGGGATGGATAAAAAGGACTGCAAATGTAAATTTCTGTGAAATGTTAATGTTGCAGTTCCATAAACCAATTAGCCTTCTGTTATATTTGATATATCATTGCTCTGCATCAAGAGAAAATAAATAAAGTAAACTGATACAATTCTGAGAATCGGGATCCTTTGATTTCTGTGAGAAAAAAGAAATCGGGATTCCCAGAATCGTGCAGCCATGTACATAGATGACAAATACCCAGCATTGATATGTGTTGCTTAGGAGAGCACAGATAATACACCTTCACTAAGCAATTAATTAAATTCAGCGGGGTGCCCTTCCTTGGCGCCCTGCTGAATGAGTTTGTAGGGGTGTTCCCTGAGGGAATGTACCATTTAGGTGGGGGGGAGATTATTGGTGAATACTACATTCTAAGCGCTGAACTTCTTTATTATAATGTTTAAGTATCATGTTCTTTAAGTATTTAATGTTTTCTGTAATCCAGTTTCCCTGTGTTAACCAGTTTGTTCATTGACTTCATTCCTTGTTCTTTGTAAACAATTCCTTCTGGCTAATGAGCCTTCAACATTTAATTGTAGTTGTCCACTGGTTGTGACTTGAGATGATTTCAGATCAATAAAAGCTTTTAATTTGACTTATCGCATCCTAGTAACACAACCAGGTCGTAACAGTTGTAACTGGTTGTAACACCAACAATTACGAATGGTTTATGGGAGAATAGTAGCCTGCCAGGATGTTGCTACACATGGTGGCATTGTGATGTTTCTGATGGTTTCAGAGATTGTGAATTAGCCTCCTGAGTTTTATAACTGAATTCATGTTAGCACCACCGACTTAAATATCATTTAAATCAAATGACACTGAGATACTTATTTTTTTTTTTATGTAACCCTGCTAAAAGTAAGCTCAACATATTTTGTAAAAAATTCTAGCTCTTTGCTCATGACAAGATGGCTAATTACTTGGGTGCCCTTGTCCTCTCCCTCGGTTGAAAACCTGCTCTATTTTAAAGTATAATCCAGTTAGACAGGAGTTGTTTAGCCTGTCCTATATAAGTAATGGGGGATGGGTGAGGAGGAGGAGGAGAAGAGAGGATAAGAGGATAAGAACACGACAAATTTGCTCTGAATCCTCTGATCTAGTGGTATCGGGCAATCATTTTGTTTAGTACTCGGAATTGGTATCTTCATTGTAAAACCAGCCGTAGAGCACCCTTATACACAATCATTATATCTAGGTATGCGTAATACAAGACTGAAATAGCGCATTGAAGAATCTTAATCATAGCTGAAACTCATATCCCATTATTAAAGAAGACTAAAACGATTTTCTGATGATTTATAAGAAGCATATTTCATAAGTTTCATATTCATATTATATTAACAACAAACGAATGGTCCGTCTTCTGTTAAGTAAGTGACTCATGCTGGATTCATTAAGTCTGACAATACATTTGCAGTTACAAGGGTTCAAGGAATGAAAACCAACTGGTAAACAACTGTATTTTACTATGAAGAAAAATTAGCAGAAGGATCATTTTCAACCATTCAGGAAATTGTACATTTCAATGACAGATTAGTTATAATTTCATTAAATGTAACATTTAACATAAAACCGAATTAATACAAAGTGCATCCATTTTTTTAATTCCAGTTCTTGTTTGTGGATACACCAGCTATCATAGGTCCTGATTATCATAGGATTACCATACTTTCATAGTACCTCTCTCAGCTATTTCTACAAATTGGAAGAATTGATCACTTTGTGCATACATTCTTTTGTAATGTTTGAAGAATTCCCATCTAAAAGTAGATCAATTCATCTCACAATAGCCTATCCCCAGAAATGTTTGTCATAAAGTTTATAAAGGTTTATTTCGCCTGCTTCCCCATGGTCCAACCATGGGCCATTGGTGGTACCATGATGGTACATTGGATCTATGGTAGGCAGGCCTACATTGGATCTAGCTGTGTGAAAAGTATGAAGGCAATAAACGAATGGGCACATATTACCTACAGTCTATTATGATATTTATGTCTGGCATCTACTTTTGTCCGTGTGTGTGTGTGTGTGTGTGACATTGGCCTTGTAGATACACCGAGAAGGCTACATAAAGGTGATGGTTAAGTAAGTTCTCTTGAGGCGACCACAAAACAGAAAGGGTCACACATATCCCAATATAGTTTCATAGTCCGAATGCAGTTTACATAAGCCTAGATTGTGAAAGGAAAACCTGTCATAGTGCCCAATAATTGAATTGCTGAAGAAATTCTGTCTACAGTGGGAAGAGACAGTTTCTTCGTATGACAAGAACGCTGAGTGCAATTTATGTAGTGCTTTTCTCTTATTAGGTGTTTATTTTAAAGTAATTAACAGACAACACAATTATGGCAAACGCCTGGTTCCCATCACTCGTCTTCACCAGGACACTGTTCACGCATCGATGGACACAAAAGCATTTGGTTTATAATATTGAATCTGGCCACAAGGCCTTCCTGTGGCTTCATCATTTGGTGCAAAGGGTGAAAAGTTCCCAATTGGCTGATCCGTTTCATGCCTTCTAATAAATGAACAACGTCAGTGACGGTGTACAGTTAAGTTGGTATCTGTATGCGCCTCCCAATAAAGCAGAATTATGGACAGCGCTAGCTTAGCATAAGCCCCATTGTATACTGCTAATTATTACCGTTATGTACCCAGCTAGACGTGTAGCAACGTCACCTACGGTTTACTTATAGTATGGAGAAAGCTCACCTGTTTTATAAGATTCATATCCATCTTCAAAATCGCTTCTGCCCCACATTGTAGCAGCAGCTAGCTATCTCTGTAGCTGTAAACGGCAATCCAAAGGAGTAGCTAACGAGAAAAAAACGACGCCAAGACGTGGTCTGACAAAGATGGGGAAAATTCCTCAAAGGGTCGACGTGATTTCATGACAGAAACATGCAGTTATTTTTCATCACAAAATGCGATTTCCTCTTTCAAAAAAATATCAAAATGACTTCCTAGCCATACATATTATAACATTGAACGGCTATCGAGAGGAGGATAATCAAGGCTGAATAGCTAGAATGGTGACACCGCATTGCTTGCTAGGAGCTGAAGTCATTAAAATGAGATCAGACCCCGCCCCTCCTCTGCATAGCGAAGTCACCCACACAAGAGCCAGCCCCTAAACGAGTTCACTGTAGTAGTTTCTGTGTGATGTATTACCTAGGTACTACTACTTGTTATACATCATGGTTGTACTGTAGAATCTGCCTGGGTAGTGGGCTATACTAGCACACCGCATGGATGTGTTAAGAGAGAGCACACTGCACTCATCCTGGTGAATAGACTGAAGCTGAACTGAGTGACACAAGATTAGATTATGGCATCGCATTTGCTGTACCTTTCGTAATAACAAAAATGTACATCAATAATTAAGTAATATGTGCAATTATCAAATAAATAGAAAACCTATGAAAATTACGAGCAAGCCAAGATACCATTACAAGCTAATGTATAATGGATGCCAGGAAATGGTAGATAAAATGAGTCTCTGTGTGGAGCTCTAGACTGGAGCCACCTGTCAACGCCCCCATATATGCATCCAAACCTCCTTTTCTGAGCCAAAATAACAATTGACAATGACAAATATTATAAACTGAACAAACAAAAGTTCTTGTTTTGATCACTGAACAAACCATCTCTGCTAGCCCTGTCAGAGTTCATTAAATATCTCATTATAATATTGCAATAGTTATGAATTGTGTTTGACTTTTACATATTAAGTTAATAAAGTGACATAGTGGCTTGTTCATCAGAAATATCATGAGTGAAAGTTGTGCGGTTATGGATCAGCATTGCAAGCAGATACATGCTGATCATTAGTTTAGGAGTATTTACAGGTGTTTATAGTTTATAGACAGATTGACAAATTTCCACTGGTCCGGGTGAATGTAGGTTTTGCCAACCATAACAGGGTGTGGATGAGCCCAGTGCAGATTTTGGTATGTTGAATCAGTGTTTTGTTTTGTCAGCTCGGAGCATAGTGTTGCCCCTTACCGCCATACTTCCTGCCTCTATGCCAGGAAACCATTGGTTCAGATAACCATATGGTACATTACATAGAATAATAATCATACAAAAACACAGCATGCAAGCACAAATAAAGCAAACACACAAATCTGCTACAGAGCTCCTGTCCCCCCAGTAAGGGTTTGGATAGCATTGATTTACCAATCTGTAAATGTGTTACATATTGATTTCGAATTATGTTTCACGTAGTTCCGAATACATTATTTTTAGATGCTTGACAATAGTGACCCTGCAACAATTGTGGCCTCTTCACTTCGAAATAAGTATCCAACCATAAAATGTTTACGTCTTTGGGGTGCCAATAATGAAAAGAAATTCAAATTTTAATTGAACTCCAATTCTGTAACTCATATCTCATCTCATTATTGGTTGAGGAAAATAGATTTCTTTATCAAATCTTTTGTCAAGATGCTAAATGAGAATTGAATATTGTGAATATTGTTATTCTATTGTTATTCTTATACCATTTTATGTTGACTTTTATGTTACTTGCATTTATATGCTACATACATGCATTGATTTGGGATAGGTATTATCTATGTAGGCTATTGCTGTCCACAAATGATTTGACGTAAAGCACATTAGTTGCAGTGAACCGGAAGATACAAACCAAACTGTTTTAATGAAGGAGCGAGAAGCATCCGCCCAGCAATATCAAGATACTAGTCGTTTTCAGATGTTTTAAGAAATCTTAATTTTTTTTTACTAGGCATTAAACACATTTATTGAACACAACACTATATAAACATTCACTTGCATATGTCCATGTATACAGAATTATTTTCTTGCCTCAAGTGAATACTTTATAAACTGTCACCAGGAACTCCTTTCTCATTTGTCACTCAATGCTTTCAATCACTGATAACACGGTTTAAGACAGAAACTAACTAAATTAGCTCAATCAATAGAGAAATGGATGAGGAGCTTCTGATATTTTAGTCAATAACTGAATTTATTGCCTCGTTCCACGTAAGATGGCCACGGCTGACCAAAATGGAGACTAATATATACCAACTTTTGAAACCCACATTTGATAGACCTGTTCCAAGGTAAATATGGGATGCAAAACCCCAGAATCTCATGGCACATTGTATATACAGACAAAAACATTTAAACTTACTCTTGTTTTTCTTCATATGCACAACAGAAGTAGCAATGCAGAAGTTGAAGCAGGAAGCGTCTGTCACTTTTAACTGTTAACTGTTGATGACAGGAACTATCTGCGGCAATGCTTAAAAGTCATGCACACCAAACGTGGGTGTTGCTTAACCACTTCCTTCAAAGAGACGTGTCTCCTTGCATTTTTTGAACCCGCACGTATAAACATGCAATTCTTCTGAAATAATAAAAGAGTTTTTTGAGTCCATTGTAATTTATCACTTCAGTAATAATGACTTATCTTCATATTGCATGTCTGGTCCAGGAAGTGTGCTACAGGCATTACGTTTCAAAGGAAACAAGCACAATCCGTTGTACGTGAGTTTGACAAAATTTCATTTGCATGAAGAAAAAAAAAAATGTATTGTATCCAATTAATATTTCCCTCCTTTCTACTCCTTTTTTGTACCATTGGATAAGGGTTAAACAACAAAGAAGACAAGGTCAAGGCCAAAAGGAGAAACCCACAAACTGCATTCGAGACAGGATATCAACACGACTCCTGCATGAGGTCACGGTCCGGTGGGATGGCTGCCTAGGCACCTTGATATTTGTGCAGTACCTCTAACAGACACAGAGGCTAATCAATAACACTGTATTATTTAGAGGGATCCGTTTATATTTGCAGGAGAGGACCATTAACAGCTTGGGTTACAAGATATAACAAAACACGATCCTCTTGACTGGGATCAGCACTACCATTAACGTAATATTACGTTTATTCACTTATTCCAGCCTGGTGAGAATACAATTAGTACACAGGAATTACCAAGAATCTAAGCAAATCCTCCATTCATGGAGCCGTCAATGAAAACTACAACTGTCCTGATTTCCAATGGAGCGCCAAGACACTTAATTTAACACTCTCTAGTGGTACAAACAAACAAACAGCTCACTATCCTGTTTAGCCATTAAGCAGTGTGTCTAATAAACTGTAAATTGTCTGAAACTTGTGCATTTGAGAAAATTGTTCCTGGTAATATAACATGTGTTTCTAGATAGAGACACTTATAAAAAAAAAATTACAAATGTTTCGCCCAACCTGAGAATTAACTCCACAAAGCTCAAATGCTTTCTTTGATGTTAATTGGTTTCTTGGTCCCAGTCAAAATCTAGATCATGATCGTTGAAGTCCCGAGAACTAAATAACGACAAGCTAGAGACAGCTGTGCACCTGGAACTGGGGCCAGCTTTACTGGGGGATGGGCCCAACTCAAAACACTTTCTCTTCTTCGAGGTGCCAGTAGGGGCAGTAGTCTCTGCGCCAATGTTAGCCATTAGCCTGGTAGCACTTTGGACATCACCATGATTCTCAGCAAGGTTAACCTTTTTGCTTTGCAGTTCTGTATTAATAGATTGTACAGCTGTCCTTACTGCACTTTGTTTCATCAGACTTTGTAATTTTGACTGTGTATCAGTTGCATGAATAGAGGTTGCTGTCTGTTGTATGTCAGTAGAGCTGAATGGTATAGGCTTTGGGTCTCTAGAGCAGAAAGTGAAACTTGAGAGTTTCGACAATGTACTGGATGCCACAGTGGATGAAAGCCTCTCTGCTTTGTGTGCCGAAACTGGATTAGAAACATGATTTCTTGATGTAAGAGATAAAGTGTCATTAAAAGTATCTAAATTAGTCTCAGTACCAGCAACTATGCGTTGATGACGTGTCTCACTCTCGCTGCTAGTTCCAGCCTTTTTTGTCCATGTCCTACGGTCACCTCCCTCTGGTGGATTTCCACATGTCTCCATTCTCAGTGGTGCAGGTGAGTCAGGACTATCTACTTGGTCTTTGTTGAGGTGAACTTCCTGGCCACTAGTGTGGAATTGAGTAAGATTTGGGTCAGGGTGCATTTGGGTCACTGTGTGACCCAAATGTGCAATCTCAGTGTGCAGATTATTGCTCAGTGGCCTAACTAAGCTCATCTTTGCTTTGGGATTGAACGTGAAGCTAGAGAGCTTGGAGTGCAGATCTCCATCAATTTCATTTTTGTGTTCAGTCCTTACCTTCACTCCAGTTGTAACTTCTTTTTTAGATCCTGCCACCATCATATTTATTGGCTCACTGGGGTCTCGAATTCCTGAGTTGCCAGAAAGACCAGCATCCTTGTTTGTCAAGCCACATTGTATTCCTGACCCAGCAGTGCTGCTTGTTTCTAAATCTAATTGGGCATCGGAAGGGAACATCTGCTCTGAATCTATCGCATAACATTTCCTGGTTTTGTTTTCAACCACTGTCTGTCTTCCCTCTTCAATTACCTTCCCACGGCTCCCCTCTAGTTCCTTCAGACGTTTATTTCGCAGTTTCTTGGAGACTCTTTGGAACACTGATTCCTCTGATTCTGCTGATGTCGCCTCCGTCTCTTCCCGGGTCTTGCGTCGTTTTCTTTCATTGAGAGTTGCAGAACAATGTCCCTCTCCCTCCTTGCCCGTGCCATCGTTTGAGGTGGTCCTGGTTGTTGCACAAGGGGACTGATTCGACAGAAACACATTGTTTCTGGTTGACGAGGAACTAGGTCTGCAGAGTGATTGTTGATCGTTATTCTCAAGTTGGCTTTGTGCTGCCACAGTCAAAGTCAAGCTAGTAGCTTGTCCATTTGTGTTGTGCTGCTGTTGTTGTTGTGTTGAGGTAATAATTGGAGAGTTGTTTTTTGGCAAAGATGGCAATTGGTCAACGCTCAGTGAATGGAACCAGTCCAGACCGGTCTCTGCGATATTATCGAAATCATCTGTAATTTCATTATCCTCTCCTGTTGCAATGTGCAGTGTGTTGACATTTTCCCTTTGGCCCTCCGGAGCAAAGGAACCAGGTTTTGCAATAGCACTCATCAACCTAGAGAACAAAAATACAAGCGTGCACTGCATCAGGCTAGGATAGGCTAGGCTAGGCTCGCATTTTACTGGTTCAATTGCATGTGCATGTGCATGTGAGAGAAGGATATCCAACAGTATTGGATATCCTTCAAATCTCCAACTTTAATACCATTCTTGGCAAGTGCTTTCTCTTTCATCCATCTACCGCAGGAATCTGACCTCCAGAAACCCTTTGGAAACATGTACACTTCTGTAAATACAAATAAATACTCACCTGCTGAATCTGTCCATTTCCTTTTTGAGGAGGTCAGGCAGCCTCAGTCCTTCCAGCACTATCTGACACTGAATTTGATACTGGTGGCAGGGGTCTTCAGGGAAGGATGTATGCAAGACATTTGCATCCCCTAAAAGAGCACCTCCCTAAAGAGAGGATTGACGTTAACATAGGACCAGCTGTGTTTTCCCAAGATTGTTTTAGACTTAAAAATATGCATTACTTAAATGGACACTTAGGATTCAGAAATTAAAATGTGCCCCAAAACTCTGGTGGGAATATTGCTGATAAAGGCAACTATTTTTAGCAGGCATCTCCAGCAGTGTCTGCTATTTAGTTGCTTCCAAACAATTAGCTTCAATTTAGGTTTGTTTTAGTGTTGTTGACATCCAGTGTGCATAGTCAAAGTGACGTTTTCTAGTCAATCTGTAGATACACACATATTGAAAAAAGCCTATATTTTTGTAACTGGATGCTATTAAGGTGGGTTATCTACAATCAGGAGTGACCTCACACCTAATTGACCAATGGTGCTAATCATAAGCCTGACCAATCACAAACATTAGCCTACTTGTCCTGGTCTCGCACCTTTTACAACACAGAGGAATCATCCTAGGATAAACATGGGTGTCACTTATTATATAGCAGGGCACGGGTAGACTAAACTTGTGGAGATAAGTGTACTACCCTGCCCTGGTACATTAAAGTAGCAGACCCCCCCCCCCCCCCAT
>OMNS01031535.1:0-12089 GCA_900303225.1 Laemonema laureysi | reverse complement strand
CCCCCCCATGCACTAAAGGCAATATGAGCATGGATAGGACCAATATGCTTTATCCATTCTGTTGTGTACATGTTTTTATAGTGTTTTTAAATAAAATGTCAAACCTGCAAGTTTGTTTCAATGCCATGCACTTGTGTGTTTGCATATGTTCCTCATATCCCTGGATTTAAGTTCTGATTGGCAGAGACTGCTGTCAAGTCTGGAATTGGCTTTACAAACCCAACACCCGCCTCCAACTCCACCAGGGCCTATGGGAGGAACAAGAGTCATATTGGTGTCCAGAGACCAAAACGTACTATTTTATTGAGGTCTGGTAAACATTCGTGGTATGAACAAGGACTGTAATTTGCCTTGTGTCTGATATGTAGATGTTGTTCAAACCTAGTTTCAACGTTCACCGTTCAACGTTTCAAGTTCACAAAAATAACCACATGAAAGTCTATACTAAAGAGACAACTGAATGTATGAGAATGTGTGATAACATTCAGCCACTACATGTCGCACTCCCCCTCCCCGTTTCAATCCATTCCAGCGGTTGCCACCTCGTTGCACAACCTGCATAGTCGAGTGGAGTGAGACTCAGACAGACTCATGTCAAGTGATGAGTCTTTCGTGGTAGAGTAATGAGTTCATTTTGGAACATGTGGCTATACATTAGCTATAGATTTAGGTTACTTTGTGCGGTGATGTTTAAAGATCTTGTCCACACTAACTGGCAACTACTAAGACGCTTGATCACTGACGACGCAGAGATACCACGTGATACCAACGTCGTTATGCTATTGGCTCGCAAGCCTTCTAAGAAGCGTGAACCAAACGTCAGACATGCTACACAGAGATGAACAAAACATTTATTTCACAATCATATTTTTTGGGTGAAAATGCGATGCTTTTATTCCGCACCATTCTAAAGGCTCTGTGGATATATTATAAGGAATATATGTGGCATATGCCAATACGGAACATAAACACACCGTCTCTGTTTTGAAAGACCTGAAAGGAAACGGACCGGTTGGTCCCAACGTGTTATTGCTCCGCTGCTTCCGTTTCCACTGTTTTTAAATTGCATTGCAAAAAGGTGCTGACAATAAACGCGATTTAAAGTCATTGGGCGATATTTTATTCACCATTTGTGGCAATAGAAAGTGTGTCTTGCTATGAAGGCGGATGTTGTTATTATTCTACCTATCCAGGGGGTGATTCACCAACCAGGTGCTCCTGGACATTTCACTCTTTGACGGTGTCTCGTCTTAGCTCTCCAAAAAGTTACAAGGGCGACTTGTTGCGGGTTAAAATGGACTCAGACAAGAGGAGAGACAGCAAGGGAAGCTGGGACTGGGACAACCCACAGTGTCGGGCTCAGTTAGATGAAATCTTCTTCCGCCAGCATGACTACATCCAGGCGGGCAGTCCGGAACATAAGGACTTCTGGGCTTTCTTCGACCGCTTCCAGGGGTTCAGGGCTAAAAGGGACATGCACGGCCACGGACAGACTACGAGTAGTGGAACGGTTGAAGGGAAACAGGGCAAAAAAGATCTGGGTCTACCAAAAGAGTACGACGCGCGGTATCGCATCAACGTGTCCGTGTGCACCAGAGACGTCGAGGAGCGACTCGGGCGTTCCGACCACAGACCCAGACACGGCTCCTCCGGGTTGGGTAAAGAGCAGATAGCAGACTGTCGGCTGGCGTATTTACACTTCTTGGATTTCAAGCAGAGGCAGAGTTTCGGGAAACTGGCTAAATTACGACGGGATCAGAAGAATCTGCCCATCTACCAGTACCGCGACCGGATCGTGGAGCTGGTGCGGCAGAACCCCGTGGTGGTGGTGGCGGGGGATACGGGATGCGGGAAGTCGACCCAGGTACCCCAGTATCTCCTCTCCTCCGGCTTCAGCCAGATCGCCTGCACCCAGCCCCGTCGTATTGCCTGTATCTCACTGGCCAAGAGGGTCAGCTTTGAAAGTCTCAATCAGTATGGATCAAAGGTAGGCCACGGGGAACTCCAGGGTCTTATTATTAAAATGTGCTTGTGGATTTATATTAAATTACTATCACAAGCAGATGAGTGGACAGAAAATACTATACTTCTGTGATTCTGTGATTTTTCCAGGTGGGGTACCAGATCCGTTTCGAGACAACGCGGACCGCGGCTACCAAGTTGTCCTTCCTGACGGAGGGTCTGCTGCTGCGTCAGATCCAGCAGGACTCGGGTTTGGCCCAGTACCAGGTGCTGATTGTAGATGAGGTCCACGAGAGGCACCTCCACTGCGACTTCCTGCTGGGCGTGCTGCGCTCTCTGTTATCATGCAGACCAGACCTGCGGCTCATCCTCATGTCGGCCACCATCAACATCAAGCTGTTCTCCAACTACTTCGCCAGTGCCCCCGTACTGCAGGTGCCTGGCAGGCTGTTCCCCATACAGGTGAGGAGAACATCAACATAGCAGCACACTCTGATGTTCATTCATTCAGTCATTTAGGGGTTTGGCACTCTGCTAAGCTAACGGCCCCCCAAACTTTAAGTGTTTTATTTCAGATATAGTAATTAGTGCAGTATAACACGATTATGAACATTTAAATTCTCATGGCAAGGGTACATCTATGTGCAAACAAACACACTGTAGTAGTGATAATAGACACACAATGAACAAAAGTAGCAAGGAAGCAAAGGTATAAATATGTATTATTTAATAAATATAAAATATAAAATATGAGGTGTATGAAGTTGTGCAGGTTAAAAACAAAACGAGTTACATTTCTAACTCCCACCCCCTGCAGGTGATCTACCAGCCCATCCCCCCCGAGGAGCAGGCGTCGCGCCTGGAGAAGCTGGACCCCAGGCCGTACCTGCGGGTGCTGCAGGGCATCGACCAGCGCTATCCCCCGGAGGAGCGTGGAGACCTGCTGCTCTTCCTCAGTGGCGTGGCTGAGATCTCCACCATCCAGGAGGCGTGCCAAGTGTACGCCACTCACACCCAGCGCTGGATCATCCTGCCGCTCCACAGCACCCTCTCCCTGGCCCAGCAGGACAAGGCAAGCAGCCCCCCCCTCGCCCCCCGGCCTGTCTCCTCCAGGGCCCTACGTTGAGTCTTATCGATTTACATTTAGTCATTTAGCAGACATTTGTATCCAAAGAGACTTATAAGTGAGGCTCAGAATAATTAAAGCATACAATCAACATTGGAGTCGTGTCTACTGATTCGTTAGCAGAGCACTGAACAGCAGAACTCTCTCTTGTGAAGAGACTCCTCATAGGGGTCTTTAGCTGTTTGTCCAGATGGACATGCAGGGTGCAGTCTGTTGTTCTGATCCAGATGGACATGCAGGGTGTAGTCCGTTGTTCTGATTTTGACCCTCATGGCTTAACATTAGTTGTTGTCTTTTTAGGTGTTCGATATTTCTCCACCAGGGGTGAGAAAATGCATCATTTCCACAAATATCGCTGAGACGTCGGTCACCATCGATGGCGTTCGCTTTGTCGTTGACTCTGGTACGTATCTTGAGCCTGTCATACACTCCAAGCCTGGCGTAAACTCTGGGCTTTTAGTCATCCCAATGCTGACTAACAACCGAGTTCAGAGATGGACTGGAGTTCAGGGACGGACTGGAGTTCAGGGACTGCCCATTGGGAGATTCGGGAAGATTCATGAAAGGCCGTTGGACAATATTCATTATTTTATTTAGTAATAGTATAACCTTGTATATAATCGTCAGTATGATGCGCGGCCCCCGGCTCGGTTTGAAACATGCAGAGTGCTCTGGAATCTGACCACAGCCATGCGCAGACATAGCAGAGCTGGGTGAGAAGGTCCCGGGCCAGTTTTTGGTCCCCAGTCCGTCCCTGGCCGAGTTTAGGCCTGGGTTTCTTTTGTCAAGCCGATAGCACCCAGACCGGAAGCGTAAAACACTGTAGCCTAAAAAGTCTTTCCTGTGGTTCCTCAGGGAAGGTGAAGGAGATGAGCTTCGACCCCAAGGCCAAGATGCAGCGTCTGCAGGAGTTCTGGATCAGCCGGGCCAGCTCTGAGCAGAGGAAGGGCCGAGCCGGGCGCACGGGCCCCGGGGTCTGTTACCGCCTCTACGCAGAGTCCGACTACGACGCCTTCGCCCCCTACCCTGTCCCAGAGATCCACCGGGTGGCGCTGGACTCGCTGGTTCTCCAGGTAAACGCTCTCTTTCTCTTTCTCTTTCTGTCTCTCTCTCTTTCTCTCTCTCTTGCTGTCTCTCTCTCTCTCTTTCTCTCTGTGTCATCATCTAGTGTCTGAATTTGAAGTTATTTAATATAACAGAGTATTTCTTTAATGTAACTAATGTAAAATGTGGCTCTTTGATGTAAACGTGAGGTTATTTGATGTAAGATTGTGGTCCTTTGATGTAAGATTGAGGTTCTTTGATCTTGGTCTTTGTAACACTATGGTTCTCTGATGTAACTGTTCTTCGCAGATGAAGAGCATGGGACTGGGGGACCCGAGGTCCTTTGTGTTCATCGACCCTCCTCCCGCCTCCAGTATCCAGACTGCAGTGACCTACCTGAGGGAGCAGGGGGCACTAGACCACCGAGGGGAGCTCACCTCTATTGGCAGCCTGCTGGCACAGCTTCCTGTGGACGTTGTGATTGGTGGGGATCCCCTGTTTTAGGTTTTGATTGGTCCTGTGAATGTAGGTTATTTAGACAGACCAGAATCAGCCCTTGGCTCGCTAAGGTTGACCTTGATCTTATCTTCATCTATCATTAAATTGTCATTAAATGTATTTATCTTTTTACCTAGCCATATACAAGAAATAATATTTCCATATCTCGATAGATAGGGATTGCAGAACAGTAGAAATATTACTGTGATACTTCCACCTGTATAGTGATGAAAAATTTGAATTTAATAATTGAACTGATATTAAAAGTAATTTTAATTTTAAGTAAATTTATAGTAAAATTATTAGAACAATAATGAGAAGGGCTGAAGCTCCCTGTAACTATGTGTGTGTCTCCAGGTAAGATGCTGGTGCTCGGCTCACTCTTCAACGTGGTGGAGCCGGTACTGACAGTGGCCGCGGCCCTCAGCGTCCAGTCCCCGTTCCTCCGCAGCGCGCAACACAACCCCGACTGCGCCACTGCACGCCAGCCCCTGCACAGCAACCAGGGAGACCCCTTCACTCTGCTCAACACCTTCAACACCTGGGTGGAGGTCAGCCACTGGGACATTAATGCGTGTTTTTATTCATCGTTAGTTGACAACCAGAGGGAATGTTTGTCATCTGTGTTGGGAGCAGTGGGCAGCCACAGTGAAGTTTACATAAAGTAAGACGGGTAAGACTTTTGTTCTTTCCAGACATTAAAAGTGTTGATGCATGTGGTGACCTCACAGGTGAAGGGGGAGCGAGGGGGCGGGTCCAGGAAGTGGTGCAGGAGACGTGGCCTGGAGGAGCAACGGCTGTACGAGATGGTCAACCTGCGCCGACAATTCAAGGTACCGGTATTTAAGAAAATGTGTTTGTTCGTCGCTTTTGATAAAAGTGTCTGATAATTGACTCAATGTAGATAGATATCCCCTCTCAGTAAGACATTCCTAACGATTTATGTGTGTGTGTGTGTGTTGCATGCCAACAGGAGCTCCTGAAGAGCCATGGGCTGTTGGTGTCTGCGGCGCCCCCTGGTGGAGGTGAGCGGGGGCAGCGCAGGGAGCGGCTGACTGAGCGGAGGAAGCTCCACCAGCTGAAGAGGGAGCACGACCTGACGGAGGGCACCCGGCGCAAGGTGCTGCGGCTGGGGGAGGATGATGGGGAGGAGGGGTCTGGGTCCGGCTCGGATGCTGACGACGCCAGCAAGAGATCCAAGTACAAGAACCGGCCTGGTCAGAGCACCGACATACAGGTCAGAAGTATTCCCAGAGAAAAGTGTGTGTGTGTGTGTGTGTGTGAGTGAGTGTGCGCATGAGAGAGAGAAATCTGAAAAAAGTAATCAGAAAAAGGATTACTTTTTTTGGATTACTTTTTTGGATTCATTTTAAGGATTCCTTTTTTGGGATTACTTTTAGAACTAAAAATTAATCGAAAAAGTAATAAAAAGTAATCAGAAAAAGTAATTAAAAGAGTAATTCAAAAGTAAGTAATCCGATAAAAGTAATCCAAAAAAAGGAATCAGAAAAAGTAATCCAGTAAAAGTAAGCCCAAAAAAGTAATCCTAAAAAGGAATCCATGTTTTAAGTAATCCTGTAAAATGTACAGAAAAAGTAATCCAAAGAAAGTAATCCGAAAAAAGTAATCCTAAAAAGTAATCAAAAAATATATACAAGTAATCCAAAAAATAATCTACTTATTACTTTTTAAACTTTTTAAGGGTTTTCTTTTTAGGATAGATTAGATTAGATAGGGTTAGATTGCTTTTTAGGATTACTTTTTTTGACTACTTTTTTCGATTAATTTTAAGGATTCCTTTTTGGGATTACTTTTAGAACTAAGAATTAATCAGAAAAGCAAAAAAAAAAAAAACGAACCGAAAAATTAATTTAAAAAAGTTATCCAAAAAAAGTAATCCAAAAAAGTAATCCATAAAAGTAATCCAAAATATTAATCGAAAAAGTAATTCGATAAAAGTAATCCAAAAAAAGTAATCCTAAAAAGTAATCCAAATAAATAATCTACTTATTACTTTTTAAACTTTTTAAGGGTTTTCTTTTTAGGATAGATTAGACTGGATAGGGTTAGATTACTTTTTAGGATTACTTTTTTTGACTACTTTTTTTGATTAATTTTAAGGATTCCTTTTTGGGATTACTTTTAGAGCTAAAAATTAATCAGAAAAGCAAAAAAATAAAAACGAACCGAAAAATTAATTTATAAAAGTAATCCAAAAAAGTAATCCAAAAAAAGTAATCCAAAAAAGTAATTCAAAAAATTTATCGAAAAAGTAATCAGAGAAAAATAATCCAAAAAAAGTAATCCAAGAATGTTCTCGGGGGAAAAAAAGTAATCCAAAAAAGATATAAAAGTAATCCAAAAAAAGGAATCCTGAGAGTTAGGGTTAGTAACCCTTAGTAATAAGTAATCTGCTTTCTCCTCACATTGTCCACACCTCCTGTATAATTCCTCGCCTGAATAGGAAGTGAAGTTCAAGTTGCGTCACAACGTGTCAGAGCTCCAGGAGGCGGCCCTGGCCAGCCAGGACCTGTCGTCACGGCAACAGTCCATCCTGAAGCTGGTGCTGTGTCGCGGTCTGTACCCCCAACTGGCGCTGCCAGACGAACACAACAGCACGCGCAAGGACTCTGAACAGGTGTGTGTGTGTGTGTGTTTGTGTTTTTTCCCCAAAAAGATTCTTTCTTGAAATACATGAGTGTCCATCAGTATGTTTACATGCACAACTTAGTTCAATTTAGGCTGAATAAACAGATTGAGGTCATATTCCCCGTAAGGGATTAACATACTGATTACCGGTGTATCCAAGGAAGTCAGGTGACAAATGAGCACTAAATCCAACCATAACATTTGACGAGATCGATACACAATGGATTGGCGGTTCTTATTTTTGTGTTGTTTTGCAACATTAAGATTCTGATGACCGACTGACTGCATACCAACCATTGAAGGACATGCAGGATTGAACTGCTCATTAGGGTCTTTATAGTAAAGCTAAGGAGGTGTGTCCTTCTTCTGCAGGTGTTCCACACGAGGAACAAGCATGGTGTGGTGATCCATCCCACCAGCGTGTTCGCCAGCAACCCCGAGGTCCTGCAGGTCCCCGAGGATGAAGTCAGAGAGCTAGGTAACACCTCCGCCTTCACAGCCTGGCAGCAGTGGCTCTCGGTCTCTCATTCAGTGTAACTATCTGTGTTTCATTCCATCTACTGTCTGTCTATACGTCTGTTTGTTTGTTCATTTCTACATACACACAAACGGCACAATGAAAATAAAATGAAACATGACAATAAAAATAGACATGACCTCACATCAAATCTCTCCCCCTCCCTCCCTCTCCGTCTCTGTGTCTCTCGTCCCCAGGGGCCGAGCGGAGGGCCCCAGACAGTAGCAGACACCAGCTGCTGTCCTTCGTCACCCTGCTGGAGACCAACAAGCCCTACCTGTCCAACTGTGTCCGGGTCCCGGCGCTGCAGGTGAGCTAATGGTAGCTCCTACGTCACCTGGGTCGTGGCGCACTTAGTCATTGAACAGCTGCTTGTATCTGGAGCTGCGACGTTTAGTTCATTAATTGACCTAATCTAGTCTACTCATTTTCTACACTAATCGATTAATCTAAAAAAGAGTCATTAGATGAATCGATGTTGAAAATAACCGTTAGTTGCAGCCCTGCTTACAGTGAATTCAGATAGGAGCAGGTAGGGGTTAGGGGGCATCTTGTTCAAGGATGCCTACATTCTAGGCTGCGGACACTGGGGATGGAACCAGAACCTCTGGGCCGGGAGGGGAACACCCCCTACCCACTGAGTTGTTCCATCTCTTGGGTAGTTGTAGATATTAAAACAGTTGGGCTGTGGTCAGCCGGTCTACAACACGCAGACCGGCAGGTGGAGCACACGGACCTGGGGTCAGTTGTAACATGAAAGTATTTACTGAAAATATTTAGTTTCACCATGACAATGGACTTTGAACCTCTCTCTGTCTCTCTCTCTCTCTCTCTCTCCCCTCCCTCCCCCTCCAGGCTCTGCTCCTGGTGGCCAACTCTGTGGACAGCAACGCTGACTGCAGTCGGCTGGTGGTGGACGGCTGGCTGGAGCTGGAGCTCCGGGAGGCCGACGGGGCCCTCAAGGTCCTGTCCTCGGCCCTCAGCCTGCGGGCCGACTGGGAGCGTCTCCTGCAGCGCAGGCTGGGTCAGTGTCAGAGTCTGGGCCAGGGGGCCTCGGAAGCCTCTGGCGTGTCCCGTAAAGAGATGGACAAACTGAGCGAAGGTCTGGTCCGCTTCCTGCTCTACACGGAGGTACTGGACAATCAAATGTTATTTACACCGTTCTTATGATGCGTAAACACACACAGGAGGGAAATATAAACCTCTGTGCAACTGTAAAAGTCTTCATAGCCTTCTCCTTCCGTCTGTCAGGTGTCCTACAGCCTGCGGAGACTAACTGCCTTACAAACCCAGAACCTCTACGTTGGCCCCCAGGCCGAGACTGAACCCACCCAGAACTCTCTGTTCCCGGGTATGGAGGCCAAGCCAGACCCCATCAAAGGAGGCCTGAGGGTCACTGCCTTCTTCACCTACAACTGTCTGGCCGTGAGTCATGTGACCACTCCCTCAACCAATCAGACATCCTGTTTCCTGTGTAATGACAGGAAGTTCGATCTAGATTTAGCAATATTAACAATATATCACTGAAACATATTATCATTAACTTAGCCTTAAAAATAATAGTTCACAGCCTACCTGTAGATAGTATTTTACTAGTGTGTGTATTATTTTGCTGGGTGTGTTGCAGGACTCCAGGGATCTGTACAGCGAGTGTCTGCGGACATTCTGGACGTGTCCGAACTGCGACCTCTACATGCCGTTCACACCCCTGGAGCGCATGCAGCACGAGGCCACCTGCAGGCCGCCCGGGGAAGTGCAGGACACAGACGCCGGTGAGAAACCAACCGTTTCTCTACGATTTAAAAAAAACAAAAAAAAACTTGTTTTTGTTAACTGTAACTGTCGGTTTTTGTAGGAATTATTTTTACATGTTGTTGTGTTTCAGCGGCAGAGAGCAGCAAGACGACAAGCTCCTTGTCCGCGCCCAGCCTGACACGTGTGTATCACTGTGACGTGTGTGATGAAGACCTGACCCTCACCTCCACAGAGATCCTCAGACACAAGAGGCAGCACATGGCGTCTCTCAAGTGACTCCAGCACTGGGCCCTGCCTTGGTCACACCTCATCACCACCATGATATACGCCAGAGCTAACCCTGGTACTAGCAGCGACAGCTACAACCAATGCTACTGTAAATCGGTGGACGGTTAAATAAATAAATAAATACAATAATAAAGACCTCTATTCATCTTTTTTGTTATTGTGAAGTATTTCAGTCTCATCGGTGTACTTCCTGTGGGGACTTCAGGGTCTCATGAAGATAGTTGGCTCCCCCTAGTGGCCCGTTGAAATGTTTAGATCGGTTTAGCTGTTCAAGATGCAAACGCACACTAATGCAACAAAATATTGTTGCATTAGTGTGCGTTTGCGTTGCATTAGTGTGCGTTTGCATCTTGAACATCTTGAAATTAAACAGATGAACATACTATATTTGTATATGTGTTCAGTGTTTTACGATTACCTTTTTGGATTACTTTTTATATATAATTTTAAAAACACACCAATGAAGTGAGCTCAGACAGCCTAAGGTTAACATGTGACCAACTCCACACACACACACACACACACACACACATCAAGGCAGTGAGGGAAGACACGACAGGTAAAATATAGAGTGGGGGTTTAATAATGATACAAACCCACGATATGTAACACCTCAAAGCAGCACGTTGGCACAAAGTCAGAAGTAGGACAGCACACAAGATTAAAAACCTGTCTCCAAAAAAATAAAGAATCAGAATAAATATCTCAAATAAATAAACAGCTCATATCTCATCAATTACTTTCCAACTAATAAATACGTACGTTTGAAAAATATGCACATCGGCAGAAATCAATAACCCTGAAAGGAAAGGAGAACTAAAGAGTACTGAACACACAGTTACTTCAGAAATCATAGGGTTTGATTAGTCAAATCAAAAGGCACATTTATTAAGATGTACGACAGGGGCCTTCGTGGGGATCTGAGGGAGAACTGAACTAGTCTAGGATCATCCAGGGAACCGTGTGTGTGTTTCCACTGCAGCCTGGTGGGGTAGGGAGAGGGGGGTTGTACATAAAGACAATGGCAGTCTTAACAGATATCAGGGATGGGAGGTCTCCAGTGGGGTCCAGCTGTCGGGACAGTACTTGGAAGTATGGGGGTTAGGGTCTGGATCGCAGACCACATCTGGCCCACACAGCTTTCAGGCCAACATCTAACCAGAAATGAAAAATCCCTATCAAATTATCAAATGTGTGTGTGTTAGGTTTCCGTGAAGCGCGGGCACACGGTGATGGAGGTAAGGGGTCGAGGTAACGAGGTCCCAGGACAATATGTCTGTCAAATCCTCACTGCTTTTCTAATACAAACTCCCTTGGCTGTAATACTAACGGAGAACATTACTGGCTGCCTCGCTGGTCTGCAAGCAACCGATGAAACCCCCTCCCTCTCATCCTGGTCCGCAGAACCGATTGACAGGCTCGTCCGGAACATACATCTCTAATTCCCTGGCACAGTCTTGTAGATGGCCAGGGTGGGTTGTAGCAGGCCGGGCTTTGGATGGGACCGAGACAGCGATCGGTCGAAGCAATGCTCTTCAATCACCTGCTCCTTCACATGCATTTACTGGGCCTCACCTGACACTGGTGGGCCATGCCTGCATGAGATTAAGATCAGATCAGGTTAATCTAGCTCTGTGTCAGACACAACAGGAAGGATTCTCCTCACGGATTTTCAGGTCTTGTACATTTTTGCATGGATTTCCTTCCCTATTTGGACAATCGGTACAAAAATATTCTTTCAGTAAATTGTTTCTTGCACAATTCGTTTTTGGTGCGATACATCATTAAAGGCCCAGGGGGTCAAGGAGGTGTTCAGGGTGGGGCCGGGGAGCTAAAATAGACGTCATTTGACCAGTGTGATGGTGGGCCTACGTCATAAAGCACCTCGACTGATTAATGAAGTACAGTGTGAGAGCGGTAGCATCCACACAAACCTGTGTTTCTACGTTTGATCCACACGTTCCTGTAAGGGTTCCAGACAGGAACCATGGCTGTGTCAATCGTATCTTCATATCTTCTTCTCTCAGGTCATGATTGCACCTTTCCCTTTGATTCAGTGTCCCATCAGGCATCTGCAACACTGTGATTAAACGCAGGGACACAGTAATATCTAGACTAACATCCAGATATTCTTCGATCTTCTGACCAATGCACAAGCCAAACAAAAACACTAAGTTCCCCATAGAGCCTATGTTTGTGAATATGTGAAAGTGTGTGTGTGTGTGTGTGTGTGTGTGTGTGCCATTGGCA
>OMNS01031471.1:0-10001 GCA_900303225.1 Laemonema laureysi | reverse complement strand
GGTAGGGGGGGGGGGTTGTACAGGGCCTAGATCGCCCCAAATCTTCCTGATTTACCTCAGAATCCCAAGAATCGTCTTCCTCCTCTTCCTTTTCCAGGCCCAACTCCGAGAGAAAATCTATGGGTAAGGTAAAGGTTAAGTTAAAGGGGAACTTAAGTATGTTTTGTGCACATTCTTGGTTGATGTCTAGTTGCACATCCTTTTTTAGCGAGTCCCTTTTTAATAGAATAGAGATCAAAGAGGTCAGAAACTTACCGCGTCGATTATCCTTTGAGACGCCAGGGTCCCGAGAGGGGGCTGCTACAGCTGGGGAGGCTCCATCCTCCTCCTTATCCTCCTCAGCCTGGTCATTTTCTGATGTGAGACCTTCTTCCTCATCATCCTCCTCCTCCTCCTCCTCCTCCTCATCATCATCATCACCAGTTTCCTCCTCTCCATCCTCACCATCATCAGTTAACTCTTCATTCTGTGTAAGGATGGGGGGGGGGGGAATTGTATTTATGAAGGTTCCTCAAAATACACCTTAATTGGCTTTACGTTTTTTTCCTCCCAAATGTTGATCCTTATTTAGCACATTTAGATAATTAACTGTGTTAGGGTTAGGGTTAGGGTCATGTGTTACATGAACATAAGAAAAACAAAAACAGCTACCTGCTGCCTTTCACACGACACGTCAGTTGTACCTGTTTGTACCTGTTTCCTGTTCTCTGGCTCAAGTGGGGAGTCCACATCCACATCATCAATGTCGGTCATGGGTAACTCCTCATCAGAGAATCCGTTGCTGTCCGACTCGGTGTTATGCATCACTTTATCAGAGGCGTAATTGCACGGGTCCACCTTCTCGTCAACTTCTTCGCTATCGTGGTCTTCCAATTCTGTTAAGTTCTTGCGGATGACATCACCTCCTAGTGGTACATAAGATGTTAATCTGGGCTTGTGCGCCTCGTCCGACCTCTCCCCAGGACCTTCGTCCGGACAGTCGCTGAGGGTACTGTCGGAGTCGTCACCGGACTTGACCACTTTGACTGTGGCGCTGGCAAAGTCGTACTTCAGCTTCTGGGCCCGGCTGTCTGAATTGTCGCTTTTCTGCTCGGCTTTGGGAGAGCCTTTGTTGGAACCGATCCCCGGGCCCTCTGGATCTGGGCCGAAATCCTCATCAGAATCAATTCCCTCGATCATAGAGACCGGGGGGTCCTCATCACCGCCATATTCATCTTCTTCATCTTTCTCGCTCGTATGAATGACACATTCAGGGATTGCTATTGGCGACGGGTTCCTTGGCGTGGCAGCCCTGCTCTTCACATCATCCTCATGACCATCATCCTTGTCTTGCTCTGACTTGAGTACAGGGGAATCCACAGCAAGTTCTTTGTCTTTCGTTTGCGGGAAGCTTTCACTCCCATTTTGAGTGGGAGAAACTGGTCCCTCTACCTCATTGTCTTCATCATTTTCATCGTCATCCCAGCTATTATCATCATCATCATCATCATCATCATCATGGTCATTTTGATTGCCCAGGTGTTCCTCTGCCTTTGGATTGATTAATTCAACATTACCATCTAATACTTGGGAGCTGGGACACTTTTCGTCCTGAGACTCTGGTGACACCATAGGTGAGACATCATGAGTAGCTTCTTCAGCCTGGCTTGCAAGGTTTGCACCCACCGACAGAGTCGTCATGGCAACAGAATCAACAACCTGTAATGGTTCACCCTTGGTGGAAGCAAGACCCTTTTTCTGGGCGCCGTCGTCATCACCATCTGAAGAAGAGTCCCACTCGGACTTTGATTCATCCAGCTTCGATTTGTTGTTTTTTTTGTTGGAGTCCAGGCTGCTTGGTAAAGGGGAAGCCAGGGGACACGTTTGGTCATCCAACTGGAATTTGGGGGAATTGCATTTTGGGGGAAACATTGGCAGTGATGAAGAATCCCACAAAGATCCCTCACTTGGTATTGGAGATGTGCTTTTCGATTTAAGAGGGACAACCTTTGGTTCCACACCTGGTCCATTCTGATCAGGAGGATCCCCATCTACCTTGACCTCCTCTCCGTCGCTGTCATCTCCCTGTAATGAAGAGCCCCATGAAGACCTGCGTTGTTCCTCTTTAGACAGAGGTTCTCTAGCATCGGGAGGATCATCAGATTTTTCCGGCCATATATTCTCTGGTGACATGTTGCTTCGTTTAGAGAGTACAGTGCTGCGACCATGCTCCTGATTACCTGCATCATCATCATCACTGTCATTCCAAGATGCGTCCCCGCTGTGTGCTTTATCGGTCAAGGACCAATCTTCATCATCTCCGTTTTCCTCTTGACCCAGTTCCACATTCTCACCGAGTAAAGGAGTTGCTGATCTACGTCTGGGTGTTATGTGGCCTGTCGGACCTTCGACTGGTCCTATATTTTGATCTGCGGACCGCATGCTTTCATCTTCATCTGAAAACTTGGACTCTACTCTAATTGCTGAAACAACATAGTCTCCCAGTACATCTAGGGTCACCGGTATCCCATAGTTTGGTATGACAGTCGAACCAGCCTCCTTGTCACTTTCAGCATCTGAATTTGGTTTGTCATTATTTGGAGGCTCCACACTCTCAAGACCAGACTCTGTTACTTTGTTATCAGAAAATGCATTTTGACCATTATTTACCATTAGGTCTAGGTCACCCGTGCCAGAATGCTCATCTTCAATACCGTTGGAATCATCTTGGGCTGAGGCCGCACTGTTGTCCTCCTCCTCTTCCTCACACTCTTCCTCGCTTTCCACGTCTTCTCCCTCTTCATCTTCTTCTTCCTCCTCCTCCTCTTCCTCATCATCATCATCATCGTCGTCATCCTCTTCTTCTTCATCATCATCGTCGCCCTCCTCATCTTCAACATCGTCTTCATCCTCATCTTCTCCTTCAGAGTCACCTGCCTCGGGACTTCCATCGGGGCCTCCCTCTGGAGACTCTGGAGATCTGGGCTGACTACCTGAAGCCTTCTCCGACAACTCACCCACTCCCTGCTCACCTCCGCCCTCTCCTCATTCAGCAAGATAATGGAAAGGAAGGAGGAGAGGAGAGATGTAACGCAAAAATCATCACAACACGGTTCACATGCAAACATTTACCTTGGAAGAATTCTGGACAGGAGTGGAAGTCTTCAGGGGAGTTTTAGAGAAAGAAGCAGGGAAGGGGGCTACTGGGTGCTGGGGAACTCTGGGTGCCTTAGGGAGTGACGAGGGGATCTGGTGTCTAGCATCGCTCTCATGCTCAGACTCGCCACCACTCTGGGATCTGTCGTGCTGGGCTAAAGGTGAGGGCAGGGAGGGTGGAAATGGTTACTACAACTACAAGCTAGTAGAGTAGGAGGGATTAAACTAGGTGATCGATGGTTCAATATCTACCAGCATTCCCTCCCTTCTTAGAGGCAATCAATTTCTTCAGGTTTAGCTTTGGCTGTTTCTGAGTGAAAAGAACAGAACGTGGGTAAGGAGATCAGCATCTCAATATTATGTTACATAGCATACAAGTTAACATTTGCAAGAATAAAACATTTCGTATCATGGTGAATAAATGAGTAAAAGCAAAATTACCTTTGGGATTAAATCCAATTCGTCATCGTCCCCATCCGATGATGGCCAATCATCCGCAGCACTCACTGAAGGCCTGAACAGTTTAATGTCAGTTTAAACACTGGTTTAATGTCAGCATGTCAGAGAACTGTTGCGAAAAGCATACAATGATGATGAAGCTGGGCTTACCTGCTCACTGACTCAGACTGGGAATTATACTCCGCATCTGAAATGTAGCACAAAGAAATATATATATATATATATATATATGTATAGTCTTTGCTCGTAATATTCTCACACTCACAATGGATTATAAAACCGCTTCACCTTTCGAAATGGTAATAAATACTAGCTATTGAAATACTGGATGACTTCATCCAGTATTCATAAAATGAAGCGTATAACTAAACAACACAGAGATGATTGTGTAACCCAAGTCACATCCACACATAATGCTTCCTACCTGCTGCACCAGCTCCATGCTCTAGATCCATTGAAGGGGATTAGCATGAGGGATAAACGAAACGACCGCGGTCAACGAGGAGCGACAGAGAATCCCGACACGATAGGAAGCAATGAGAGAAGCATCCGCCTACCGTCTTTGTCGATGGCCGGTCCTCCGAGAGAGAAGCCCGCTTCTGCTCCGTGGGGAGGACTTCCCAGCAGGCCTTTCCTCTTCTGTTTGCTGGGGACTTGGTGCAACGGAGAGGGCGCGCCGTTTCGCTTGGTGCCGTGTTCGATGATGAGGTGGGAACAACTGACAACGCAAGAGTAAGACGTACTTATTAATCCATACAATTACAGACACGAGTGTTATCATCAGCAGCAATGCAATTTGTGAAAAATACACTTAACGCATGACCAATGCGTGTCAAAGTACAAGAAAAGCATGACACTGAGAAGCAAAGTACACTGAAAAACATGAGGGCAGCAGCGTACGCATGATGTCCATTGATGACTGCGTGGTCGTCGGCGGACCACCCCTTGGTGTCCTTCAGCGAGATGTCTGCGTCGTACTGCAGGAGCAGCCTCAGCATGCTGATCTGGCCGTTCCCTGCAGCCATCATCAACGGGGACCTACCGGGCCGAACCGACGGCGACAGAAAAACACGGCATTAAAAAGAGCCCATCATAGATCAGCACTTGCGTGAGTGAACGTGATTGGCTAGAGGGTGGTTGTGACCTTTGACCCTGGTCTCTGATGTTAATGTCGGCACCCTCTTTAAGGAGGAACTCTGCCATCTCCACGTGGTTCTCCCGGACGGTGACAGCCAAGGGTGTGAAACCTTCCTGAAAACACACCATCAGTCATTAGAAACACATTCCCACTCAAAATCGATGCAAAGGCAATCAGGGCAAAGTAATTTTGTGCCAAGAAAAACACATTCGAAATCAGTGGCCATTACAATATAATAATGAGCACAATATAGAGGTATATAAACCTCCTGATAGCTGATTTGCTCCGGCTGACCTATTAGATAGAGGGACCAAGGGACGACGAAGGCTGAATCCGTGTACTGAATCCAGAGCTGCTCTCTCACCTTGTTCTGGGCGTTGATATTGGCCTCGTGCTCCAGCAGCAGCGTGGTGGTGGAGCTGGACGGGATGTTGGCGGCTAGGTGCAGCGCCGTGTTCCCGTTGATGTCCACCAGGTTGGGGTCGGCGTGGCCCTCCAGCAGCACGCTCACACAGCGCTCGTGCTGACTCTGCACCGCCTGCCGCCGCACGGGAGGAGGAGAACGCCAGGAGTTTGGGGTGGAGAAAGTAAGTAACGCACGCATGCAGGTCCTATTGTGCATCTGAGTTCCATTCTTTTGATGATGTGTACATTTTATGGGTCTTTTGAAGACCCGTGAAGTGAAGACGAAGAGTCAGGGACAGGAAAGTGGGTTAAAAGTCACTACAGGGAGTACAACCTGGGTCACTACAAGGAGTAAAACCTGGGTCACTACAAGGAGTAAAACCTGGGTCACTACAAGGAGTACAACCTGGGTCACTACAAGGAGTACAACCTGGGTCACTACAAGGAGTACAACCTGGGTCACTACAAGGAGTAAAACCTGGGTCACTACAAGTCGTAGTTGTGGTTGAGCCACCCTTGAGCTCAAGATCTGTCCAGGACCAGTCGATATTTATTGCGTACCTTCATCAAGGCGGATCGGTTTTGATTGTCACATAGGTTGAGCTTGACTTTGCTCTCCACGAGGAACTGGACCACGTCGACATGTCCACTGGCACACGCGATATGGAGAGGTGTTCTGTAACGGGCAGAAAGAACTACAACTGACACTGATCCTGACGAGCTCAACTAGTAGAGCTGAAACACACTGCTACAGGGTTAGGGGTTCGATTCCCACTGGGGCCATCCATGCTAAGAATGTATGCAGTTCACTGTATTGTAAGAACGCTTTGGATAAAAAGTGTCCACTGTCCATTAAATTACTAACAAAACTAAGCTCTCTTACACATTCATTGTGATGAATGTTATGGTAACATTATGACATTAACCAGCCACTTTGATTCATGTTCATTTGGGGGAAAAGGAAAATAAAGCTATGCTGGTTAAATATGTTACTGCAATATGTATTATTGTATGTATTGTTAGATTTAATGTGAACCCTTGGATAATATTAGCAATCATCAAATACATGTGCTTTATGACTGCTATAACTACAATGACTACTATATGACTACTAACTATAAGCTTCTTGCATGTCCAATTCTTTAATCCCATTTGTTTAGAAACAAACATGAGTGTAATTGTATAATAATTACTTCAAAAGGGTGCATAGTTTGACGACATTTCACAAATGCAATGCACTAATTACTTATTACCACCAATTACACCTGTCACATTCTATTGCTCAAGGGTAACGAGATCCTTTCTTGAAACATAAGTAAGTGGACACACGTGATCAGTGTAACGTGAACTATGTTCAAACTCAAACTACAATAATGCAGGTCAGCCAACTCCAGGGTTAGGCCTATTTCAGGCACAACCAACTCAATACATATTAATGTAATTCTAGCTTCACTGTATAAGTATTGCTCACGGCACTGACTCTCACCTGTTCTCCTTGTCCAGCTGATTAATGTCGTTCTTCTTCGCGAGTTGCACCAGCTTCGACACATCACCCAGCAGGGCCGCCTTGTGCACCTTCCCCAGGTCCTTTTCTTTTAAATCATAGCCACCGCCGGAAACCGTGCTTCCGTTGTCCGATGTGTTGGACGGGAACTTCTTTTTCTTGGTGAAGTTGAATATCTTCTTCATTTTACAAATCGGCGCAGCTGACAGCTAGACGACCTCATCGCCTGTGCAGCGTCACGACCCGCTTCTCAGCTGCTGCTGTTCCTCAGGGATCACCGCAGGCGATCCCATCCCTATAAATAAGACGTGCAAAGCGGATTAGCCACTCAATTAAACCCTTCGTCGACAGCATCTCGGTGTTGCTCGCAAATGGGCAGCACGTCCGATACTTACATTGTCGCATCCTTTGCAAAGGCATTTGCTAGACAATGTAAAGCAGCTCTAAGCAGTCATCAACAGTTGCGTCGAGGGATACGCTCTGAATAATGCATGTGACTGACCAACGCTTACCTGATGTTAATCTGTCAACACCGGGCAAATAGCTGCTGTTTAACGGGTGCGTCGGCGTTATCTGTACCGACATTTATCCGAGTTCGGTCCTCGGTCACATCTCAAGTGGAAACTAGGGCACGACCTGACGCGTTACGCAGCCGGCGACTTGGCGACTTAAACCCCAGCTAGCCAACTAACTAGTGGTGTGGTGTTAAACCCACTAGTTACTGGTAGCTAGTAACGTAGACGCACCTGGGCATGTACGCTGCAGACTGTTGCTATGGCAACCAACTGCATACACAACCGTCTCTCCACGCGCTATAAGATGACCGGTAGTCACTGACGTCGTGTTTTACAACATGTCAATATGTCAACAGTTGAAATGATCCTTGTGTCGCTATGGCAACCTCGGCCGGTGTAGCAGACTGTTGCCCGGCAACACTGCTGGCGGGCTGTTATGATGCTAGTTGTGATAGCTCGCGGTTTAGACACAAGACGTGCAGAATTAACACGAACCGACCTTGTGTGGCATTAACACAAGCTAACGTGGCTGAACGACGCGACTGAACCCAGCTAATTTAAAGGCATTTAGCGAGAGTTATACACAAACGCCCAGAAAAAGTCATTTATTATGATAGTTAGCTTAAAGTTGAATGATCAACTCCTATATTGTGCAATTAGACTCCCAGGGTTACGTTAGCATCCATAAATAACAATATATATCTGATGTTAAGTGTGTACACAAACCTGTTGATGTTGAAGACACAGTCAGTAGGAGCCAGAAGGAAAAAACCATAAAAAACACACACGAACTTGCTGGCTACTGTCGGCGCTACAGCCAATCAGAAGGACGGATAAGAAACTGCTCTCTCCGTTGACCAATCAGCGACACGCGTATAAAAGGCTGGTCGAGGTTTACAACCAGCCTCAGTTGTTATCGTGTGCATTAACGAGGCGTCGCCACTGGGTGGTGATATATGCTATCAAATGGAAGGTTTCATAATAACTTTCCCCATCCCTGGTTCTGGACTACGATGGCCTCCGTATCATTATATGGAAATGTGATTTAAGACAAGGCTCACACTTTCATTTACATCATCGAAGTGTTATTGAACAACACTATTAAACTGTTATGGTTTATGTAGCCTACTAGTTATTTGGTTGGTAATTCTATAGGCGTACAGGGTTAAATCATAGACTTCAAAACGTAAACATGTGATGGAAAATGACGGTTATCTATCACAGCAGCAAAAGAACAGTGTCAAATAGCCCAAGTGTACTGGAATCATTACAAATGCTGTCATCATTACATAAGCTGTTGGAGTGCGGTGCACCATGCCCACTCCTTTCAGCCCCTGAATCAATACTGACCAATTTGAATAGATTGCAACCACGGAGCTGGCATTCCTCACACGTGACCACATCCAATGGGGAATTCTATCCACACCATATATGTGTCTGAGGTTGCCAAGTCAAATGCAAGCGATTGTTTTTGTTTATGAATGAATTCTGACACCGAACAAGAAGATTTAATCTGTTTCATCGCCGTACAACACACAAGTGTTTTGCTCTCCTGTCTTGCGTGTGTATACAACGGGATGTTTAAGTCTAAATCAGAACGCACCGTATTAAACAGACGGTGATTTCCTTTCCGACTGTATACGTACATCACCTTGGATACCACGTCTGCTGTAGGCCCAAGGCTATTGTCATTTTAAGGTATCCTATTGAAGTTACCATAATTGGACATTTATGGTTGAGGTATTGGCCTTGAAGCCCAGATCTGATCAAGTTTATGTGACGTATAGCCTAGGGATGGTGTAACCTCCAGCATCAAACTTGGAACAGTACAATGCCGTCTCCAAGTATGGACATGGTCTCTAATAAGGTACACGCAAAAGTATTAACAGCACAAAACCTTTTCAGGAGCAGCTCAATATTACTTGTTAATTTATTGTAGCAGGTACAAGTGCCGTACTCATTTTAGATTGCTTTTTAGTCTAAAAGGAACGCAACAGAACATACTTCCCAGGCATCCATGATAATGTTCAGACTGGATGCATTATTTATGTCTGTGTGTAATAGTGTGCTTAGTGACACGACAACCATTGACCCAAAACATAAGCAGTGGGAACATTCAACACGATGCCGGCCAACTAGAAAAAACACTTTTGGCAGAGCAAAAATAGACCAGCTAAGGAAAATGTGCATGCAAAGAAATCCCAATTGAATGTGTTTATTTGTAGTTACACAGGTTATGCTGGCATGGAGAGACACCAATTGATGAGTTAATTGAAGAATTTAGTCAGAATGAGAACAATGTTTACGACGAAGTTGTTTTCAGAGTAGATACATCTGACGCATCTACATGGACATATATACAACTTGGTACACTAGGAGAGTTTAGAATAGATATATCTTTATTCTTTAAGACAGCCCTAATTACCATTCATGGACCTTCATGATTACCATGAAGGTCCACTGGGATTCAGTGATGAGCTATTACAGCAGAAGCAGAATCCTTTTGCAGTAACTCGATACAGGCATGATATGGATCATATGGATGTATTACGTCATGTCCTAAGTCCTGAGACAAAAAAAAAAGACCTGTGGAACTGTGGACGTGCATAACGCTGCCCTAATGTAGTGTCCTCGCGTTTAATGAAGACGCTGCCTGATGTGTGCTTCATGGAACATCACCTATGCTTTCTTGTAGGTATTTTGCAGAAATATACCGATATACTCAGTGAGCTAGGAGAAGTCTAGATACATTTCAGCCTCCTTTCTTTGACCTACAGTCTCCTCAGTAGTTTCGCGTCATGGATGTTCTCAGACTACCAACCAATAAACGGGCAGTCAAACCCGT
>OMNS01031440.1:0-12420 GCA_900303225.1 Laemonema laureysi | reverse complement strand
CCCATCTCTGTCCCGGGACCCAAGGACGGAGCCTCCTCCAGCCCCCCCGAGCTGCCCCCCGCCTCCCCAGACGGTGGGTCCTCTAGTCGGGCTCAGCTGGCTGCCTGACAACACGTACACGCACGGGGTAGTGGGGTAGTCTAGTAGTTAGTGTGTCTGACTCCCAGCTGTTCTTGGTTCGAACCTAACTTACCTAATAGCAGGGAATATATGGACACGTATAACGTGTTGTGTTTTTTATCATGAGCACCATGCATACTTGAACAGCCTTGTATGTAAAATGACTTGTTCAGCATACGTTTCATGTCTTGATTCCACAAGTGAGAAATGTGCTCATTTGTCCGTCGATGTTGATTAGGAGGCAGAAACCGGACCCATCTGTTTTCTCCTGAATAATTCAAACCAAACGATCCCAGTAACACCGTAAACACTTCCACCACTCAGATACTCCTACAGCCTTTTGACTTTTGTTCAACCCGACCTCTCGGAGGTAATCCGTCTGTGTTGCACACGACTCAACAATTAACCGTTAGCGCTGGCGTGTGGCCTGCAGACAAGCTGGACGCGGACTACATCCGGCGCTACCTTGGGGACCTGACACCCCTGCAGGAGAGCTGTCTGATTCGTCTTCGTCAGTGGCTTCAGGAGACCCACAAAGGAAAGGTGAGGGGTAACACACACGCACACGCACACGCACACACACTCACTCTCGCTCTCTCTCTCTCCACACTGCGCTATGTTCCTGCTCAGTTTAATAATAATAATAATAATGGTCATAATGCATCAGATTTCTACAGAGCTGTTGTTAGTGCCCACAAGACGCTGTAACAGTTGGAACAGCTGTGTTGTTCTTCCATCGTCATCACATAACAAAACCATATTACAAAGTTCACAGGAGAGCAGGAAGCCAGCTGTGGAAGTAATTGGTGTTGCTCTGCGGTCCCAGGAAACATTTAAAATGAGAAAGTATTGCTGTTTTACATTATTATCTCGTCCACGTGTACAAAGACACCTGATCCTTAACACATACTACTATGTAGTCATTTAGCAGACTGTTTCATCCAAGATGCAGTCATCCAGGAGCCGGTAAGGGTCAGGGGCTGCTGTCTAACCTCTCCCCGCGGGCCCCCAGATACCCAAGGACCAGCACGTGTTACGGTTCCTGCGCGCGAGGGACTTCAGCCTGGAGAAGGCGCGCGAGGTGCTGTGCCAGTCGCTCACCTGGAGGAAGCAACACCAGGTGGACTTCCTGCTGGACTCGTGGGAGCGGCCGGGTCTGCTGGCCGACTACTACACCGGAGGCTGGCACCACCACGACCGGGGTGAGGAACCGCCTCTCTCTCTCAGCAGGCCTGGGACGAGACCAGGGCTCCCCAGCCTTCATGGGGGGCCTGCCACCCCTAGTTCTAGGTCTGGACGTCTCGTATCTGCTTCCCCACGCATCGCTGGAACCATGTCAACATCTACGGGGAACGTCGATAATATCGACGTGTGCATCAGTGGACGTATGCGGATCACACCGCACTGTTTGGCCAGTAGTGGTCTGCTCCTCGTTAGGCAGCGTGTTGGTATGAGTGGACCTTTACAAATTATTCCATCAAATATGTGAAGCTCATTAGTCAACAAACGAGCGACCACGTATGCATATCAAGCCACACACACACACACACACACACACACACACACACACACACACACACTCATGTTCTGTGTGTCTTGTCGACACGCTACTCACACAGGGTCGTTAGCCCCTTGTGTAAATGTTGTAACAGAAAGAATCCTGCATACTTTGGTCTCCTAGCAACGTTGTGTGTTGCTTCCTGTGCACACAAGGGCCCACAGTCCTCAACCACCAGAGTCTTGAGGCGTTGGGAACGTTTCCCATGACCTGCTGTTTTCCAGTCATTTTCCTTCTCTGGAATATCGCAAGTTCTCATCCCTTCCCACAGAGTCCCACCGTTTGTTTAACAACCGGCTGCTCTGGAAGAATCTACAGTGGCTTGTTTGTCTGTGTTGAGTCGAATCATCAGACCAGTGTTTCTTTGGGTCGGGTCCAGTTGGAGGTGGGTTGCGAACAACACCAAAGGATCACCAGAGCGTGTGCTGGTCGGATCCCCCCAACAGACCCAAATCGTCTTTTGGGCCCCGGGGTTAAAGTTAGTTTGATGGTTCTGAACATCAAACTGAAGAGTCTGGACTCAAGAAAGTCCAAACTGAAATATAGCTCCAGGAAAGTTCCCTTCCCTGAACTTTGAATGCAAGCGAAGTCTATGCAATAAAAAAGCACATCAAGACCCTGAGAGAAGTGTCCAGAGTGTTTAGATGCAGGGACCAGCCAGGGGCTGCATCTGCAGCGGGTCCCACGGGGGCCCATTTACCTGTCAATGATTAGCCGCGATGCTCGCCTGCCATCTGTTGTGTCTGCCGAGGTAAACAGCGACGGCTAATTGCCACGGTGGGAGTTGCTCCAGGGTTTCGTCTGTCGCTGTCCCCTGGCTAATGAAGACGTGGCGCGAAGAGCCAGCGAAACTGAAACTGAAACCGTTCTTTAATAGTCTTTTATTTTTTTTCCTCTCGCTCTTCTAATGAGTCGGAACGCCAGCGATGTGCTTTGGAGAAGTGGCAGCAGTTGCTGGAGTAAAATGTCCGTAGGCTTTTAAGTTTAATTAGACGACGGACTCTGATTACAGTTAGCCGGGTGCTTCTCGTGCTTAATGCAGCTTTAGAAATGTCAGACATCTCTACAGAATATCTGCCTTCTCCAAAACCTGGAACTGATCCCAAGGATGTGAAAGTACTGAAGTAATAAATATGAAACAGCTACAACATACTATCTATTATATCTCTCTATATATTATATAACCCCCCCCATGTCATCAAAGACTGTTCTTAAACTCCCAGCATGCATCTCTGCTTACTCATACCACACCCCCAGCATGGGACCGCGTGAAGTTCAAACAGTGTTGAACGTTGTCCAGGGGCCTGATGGTGTATTAAGCTACGTCTAAGTGTGTAGGGCTCCCGTGAAGATGCGTCCTCGCGTAGCGTCAACTGCTACATGTGCTCTACTAAGTTGACGCCATAGTGTTTGCCGTTGAGAGTCGCCGATACTCCAGCTTGGACGGAGCGAGAATATCTCGCTCCATGGCTGCAGCGGAGCTGAGCTGTGACTGTAAACATGCTGTGCTCAGATGCGTTGGTATGCTACAACTGCATGTGGTTGTTGTTGCAGATGGCCGTCCACTGTACATCCTGAGACTGGGGCAGATGGACACCAAAGGCCTGGTTCGGGCCCTGGGAGAGGAGGGCCTCCTCCGACAGGTGACGTCTCCTCCTTACCTACACTACCTGACCTCAATCATCTACCTGTCTGTGGTCACCTTCACTCACCTGTTCTGTGTAGACACATTTCACCTGTTGTAACGTCATTGTCATTTTTCATCTTTGATCTCGTAACCTAGGTTCTGTAAAGTCCTAACCTAGGGTCTGTAAAGTCCTAACCTAGGGTCTGTAAAGTCCTAGCCTAGGGTCTGTAAAGTCCTAACCTAGGGTCTGTAAAGTCCTAACCTAGGTTCTGTAAAGTTCTAACCTAGGTTCTGTAAAGTCCTAACCTAGGTTCTGTAAAGTCCTAACCTAGGGTCTGTAAAGTCCTAACCTAGGTTCTGTAAAGTCCTAACCTAGGTTCTGTAAAGTTCTAACCTAGGGTCTGTAAAGTCCTAGCCTAGGGTCTGTAAAGTCCTAACCTAGGTTCTGTAAAGTCCTAACCTAGGTTCTGTAAAGTTCTAACCTAGGTTCTGTAAAGTCCTAACCTAGGTTCTGTAAAGTCCTAACCTAGGGTCTGTAAAGTCCTAGCCTAGGGTCTGTAAAGTCCTAACCTAGGTTCTGTAAAGCCCTAACCGAGGTCTGTCATGTTGTTGTCTCAGGTTCTGTCCATCAACGAGGAGGGTTTGCGGCGCTGTGAGGAGAACACCAGAGTGTTTGGCCGACCCATCAGGTACCTCAGTCCTCAGTACTTTTTACTTTTGCTGCACAAAAATGCAAAATGGGATTAGTAAGAATGTGTAAGGCCTCTATTAGGCCTCTGTGTACATTTCATTTAGAGGACAGCCACATGCTGGGCTAGGCTAACACTAACATCTGCTGCTATGCTAGCTGCTGGACGTGCCTGGTGGACCTGGAGGGGTTAAACATGCTGGGCTAGGCTAACACTAACATCTGCTGCTATGCTAGCTGCTGGACGTGCCTGGTGGACCTGGAGGGGTTAAACATGCTGGGCTAGGCTAACACTAACATCTGCTGCTATGCTAGCTGCTGGACGTGCCTGGTGGACCTGGAGGGGTTAAACATGCTGGGCTAGGCTAACACTAACATCTGCTGCTATGCTAGCTGCTGGACGTGCCTGGTGGACCTGGAGGGGTTAAACATGCGCCACCTGTGGAGGCCGGGGGTGAAGGCCCTGCTGAGGATCATTGAGGTGGTCGAGGCCAACTACCCTGAAACCCTGGGGCGCCTGCTCATCCTACGGGCTCCCAGAGTCTTCCCCGTGCTCTGGACCCTGGTGAGACCCTGCTGCTTCAACCTTTTAGATGACCTCACCTTTACATGAGGTCACCTTTACACGACCTCACCTTTACACAACCTCACCTTTACATGAGGTCACCTTTACACGACCTCACCTTTACATGAGGTCACCTTTACACAATCTCACCTTTACACAACCTCACCTTTACATGACCTCACCTTTACACAACCTCACCTTTACACGACCTCACCTTTACACAACCTCACCTTTACACGACCTCACCTTTACACAACCTCACCTTTACATGACCTCACCTTTACACAACCTCACCTTTACATGAGGTCACCTTTACACGACCTCACCTTTACACAACCTCACCTTTACATGACCTCACCTTTACCCTTATAGCAACATTCTTAAAGCTCTAGCAGTATTATTATTATTTTTGTAATTATTTGTCTCCATAAAGATGTTATCAGTGGCATCTTTAATGAAACAGTCATCGACCAATGGGACGCATGTTTCCAGGTGAGTCCCTTCATCCACGAGAACACCCGCAGGAAGTTCCTGGTGTATGCAGGGAACGACTACCAGGGTCCAGGGGGTCTGCCGGACTACATCGACCGGACCATCCTCCCTGACTTCCTGGGAGGCTCCTGCATGGTGAGAGAAAGCCCATGACACCCCATATCTAAAACCACTAGTCATCATGAAACCTGAGGAACATGCTGACTAGCTAACATGCTAGGGCGTGTGTTTATAGCATGCTATATAGCGTAGCATAGCATAGCTGTGTCCTAGCCTCAAAAGCAAAAGGTCTGAAGGAGGCTTGTTAGTCAGAAAAACTTTGCAGCGTAATCTGTGGCTGAACAGGATATGACAACAGATCAATACGTCCAGCTCTGGAGGAAAGCCCGTCTGCAGTCCAGGCTGATCATTGCAGTTCCTAAGGAGCGCATCACGGTGTCCAAAGCCTAACGTTTGCTACTCTATATTGACTAAATAGTATTGCGTTGCTTACCAGAACCACTTGGGCCGAGTCAGTCAGCCAGCTACTTTGGCTGTGATGTCCAGATTTGTCGGTCCTCTGTCCTCACTTCCTGTCCCCCTGTGTCATGTGACAGTGTGAGCTGCCAGAAGGGGGCGTGGTCCCCAAGAGTCTGTACCGTACGGCCGAGCAGCTGGAGAGCGAGGAGAACCGGCTCTGGGCCGACGCCATCTACAAGAGCGCCAGCGTCTTCAAGGGAGCGCCCTACGAGGTACAAGTAGACCGAAGACGTTGGGGATCAAACCCAGGACCTTCGGGCTGGGAGTCAAACACCTTAACTACTAAGCTTAGTGCTAATGGATGTAGCTTCGGGCCATGCATTAATGCTACACTAAGCACATTGGTGCAGCTTTGCTTTAGTTTAATTTGGGTTAGCAGGGAGCTACAGCATCTTATATCCAGCCAGCCTGTCCTGGATAAATAGTCTAAATAAAAAGCTAAATCACAAGAAGAACTATGTTTTAATAAAACAGGCCAGACACCTCCTAACCCCCAGCACTAAAGGTTGGCAGGGAATGTTCTAATGCTATGCTAGGCAGGTTCTGTGAGGAGACTTTAATAATTTAGGTTGGCAGGGCACTGCCTCTCCTGGATACTACAGAACTACAGAACTGGTGCTGAACTGGGAGCAGGTACTGTAGTGGTTCAGGTGTTCGATCCCACAATGTCCACACTCTACACAGGCGTGTGCATGTGCACAGGGTGACCTCATGAAAACTGACCTCGACTCTGATGTTCTGTCAACATCCCTCGACACAACCTTAGTGTTTGGATACTGTGTGTGTGTGTGTGTGAGACTTGTATGCTCTTGATCTTGGGGAGCCTGAAGTCTATGGTTGTATGTCTCATACCATGGAACACAGTGCCACCTACTGGCAGTTATATATACTGTATATACATGCATATACGCACCTCTATCGTTCCCATCCATTACATCAGCTCTTTATCCCTGCTGCCCATTGGGGTCTTGAACCAGTAGGTTGGCTTACGTTGGAAATACTTTCATTTTGTTAAATTTTTAATTTTTGCTGAATGTTATTAGTGTTAACGTCTCTGATGTATGTTTACTGATCCTCAGTGATTCGTGGCTACAGTTATAGTTATTAGTATATATATATATACAGTTATATATCATCATCTATATCATCATCTATATCCTCTTCAGACCACAGTTACTGATCAATTCCTTGGATGGATTGACTCATGGATGGGAGCGAAGACTTCTAGTAGTTAGACCTCTTTCAATGGAGTAAATAACTGTGGTAGCACCCTGATTGACCCTGCTCCTCTCCTCTCCTCCTCTCCTCTCCTCTCCTCCTCTCCTCCCCTCCCCTCCCAGCTTCTGGTGGAGATCTCGGAGGTGTCGTCGGTGGTCACCTGGGACTTCGACGTGTGCAAGGGAGACGTGGTGTTCAACATCTTCCACTCCAAGCGTGCGCCACAGCCCCCGAGGAGAGACGCGCTGGGCGCCGCCCCCTTGGCGGGGAGCGGCAACCCGGGGCTGATCGACCGGAGCTGGGTGCCGGGCCAGGACTACAGCAAGGTGGAGACCGCCCTGGTCTGCCGGGAGGGGGAGAGCGTACAGGTGCGGACACCCTCCTGCTGCTTCTCAGTGCTCACAGCCGGTGGTTCAGGTCACGCAGGGTTACGGGTTCGATTCCCATGGTGACGCCATGGTTACGGTTTTGATTCCCATGGCGATGCCATGGTTACGGGTTCGATTCCCGCAGTAACTTCAAGGTTGGGGGTTAATTTCCTTTGGGTTCGAGTCCCCTGGTAACACCCAGGCAGGGGTTCAGTCCAGTGTGTCTGTAGTTGGTAGTCCTCATGCTCACTATGAGGCCTTGTGTGTTAGTGGAGTATTGATTTGACCGAGTGCCGTTGGGAAATAAAAAATGGGGAAAGATTTAGATGTAAACAGAAATGTAATCCCCATATTTTTCATTAATTTCAACAACCAACCGGCAAATTCTCTGAGCACTCGCGTTGCCTTAGCAATGACACATCCAGACTGGCATCTACACCGTCCACCAGTAAGTCCTGGTCTCTCCCCCATCTCTCTCTCCCTCCCCCCAGGGCTCTCACATCACCCGCTGGCCAGGCTTCTACATCCTCCAGTGGCGTTTCCACAGCGCCCCGGCCTGCGCGGCCTCCAGCCTCCCGCGTGTGGACGACGTGCTGGCTTCCCTCCAGGTCTCCTCCCACAAGTGCAAGGTCATCTACTACACCGAGGTCCTCGCCTCGCAGGACTTCCGGTCAGTCTGATCCCTGTGGCCACCTTGCGGCTAATCGGTCTGCTAGCAGTATGTAGCGGCTAATAGGGCTGCTAGCAGTACGTAGCGGCTAATCGGTCTGCTAGCAGTATGTAGCGGCTAATAGGATGGTGTCTTCCTACACCGCTAGCGATCTCCGCTATCTTGTCTGCTAGCAGACAACATAGCTGCTAATGGGTCTGCCAACAGTATGTCGCCGCTATCGCTATATAAATACCGTAAGCTAGGCTAATAAAAACTTGTGCATAGCGGCTAATGCTAACACTAGCTGCGCCTTGGGCTGTTGAAGTGATGAGTTGAATGAGCAGGTTTTCATTCAGGATCAACTGAAGGGTGTTTAGTCTCGGTTCTGCGGTGGTTTTGGTGCACATACTACAGAACACACAATATTATGACATCACACCAGATTTATGACATCATATCCACACCTTCTTGCTCCTTCAGGGGGTCCATGACCAGTCTGGAGTCAAGTCACAGCGGCTTCTCCCAGCTCAGCGCTGCCACCACCTCCTCCAGCCAATCACAGGCCAGCTCCAACATATCCAGGTAGCATCAGACCAATGGGAAGAGACTACCACGAGGAAGTGGGCTCCTATTGGATCGTACTGTGACTTTAAGGAAGCTTTTAGAATAACAAAATACTTTTAACACTTGACTATTGTTTCACAATTCATAATATTCACCATTAGTTGTACTGTTAATAAGAATAATATGAATATATATTTATAACTGAGTAGCATATTGTTGACTTAAGGGTTCATGTATTATCACAATCCTTTAATAAATTCTTCTTTGACAAGCAATGGTTGACTTGTGTTGAATTTCTCCATCAATTACCAGGTTTTATATTTATTTTGCATTACAACTGGTTAGTTATTATAGTTTGGTGTAAACGGGGTAGTCTGCTAAATAGTTGTTGATACGACAGCTCTTGTAATCCCACTACTGGTACTGTTGCAGTTCTCATACCGTCCACCAGGTGGCGGCGTGTCACACGGAAATCACCTGCGGAAGACCGTTGACGACCGTTATTCTGGCTGACGTCAGACAACACCACGTAAACCCACTAAACACTGTTTTAATGGTACACTGATTGAATTACACTTTAGAGGCAGGTTATAACTGTTATAACTGCCTAGGTGTAGTTAGGCATAGTTAAGTGTTAAAAATGTTATGTTATTACAGCTGTCCCAAGTGAATGTCGTTTTAACTTTTACTATTTACTGCAAACAGTAAAATACAAATGTTCTCCCTTTAATTCACCAGATTTTCTTGAGGTGTTACTTTTATACAGCAGCTCATTTAAGCAACATTTGACAGAGGAAACTAAGAGAATAAAGAGTGACAACAAGAGGCCGGAGGAGAGTAACTCGTATCACGTCTCGGAAACCGTTAGCAATGCATGAATTATACTTTCTAATTCAGCAAACAGATGCAGGGCTGCAGTCCTGACGCTAGCTGTAGTGTTCTGTCTCACGGCTAACGGGAAAACAACGACAGTCCAACAGCAGAGTGTACATCCCTGCCGATGTTGTTTTTTAAATATCGCAGCGTCGGCTGTAACCTCATCCCCGCCTCACAGTTCTGTAGTGTTTCCGGAGAGTCATCCAACCTCAGTGGCGTATCAAGCTAGCATGCAAATAAATAAATTCATCCCGCGCCAAAAAGTTTGTGCGGTCTGTCAATCTCACGGCAAGTAAGCTTTTAAAGTTTGCAACGTTGCAAACCTATGACATTGGAGAATGTAATTTATTACAAACTAGCTGAGCTGGTCCGCTGCAGGGGAGTACAGAGCTGGAGTTGGTGAACGCAGACTGTGTCAAACCTGCCGCTCTACGGCCTGCTTATTTCCCCAGTGGAAGAAACCACTGCTCACCGATACTTTGTTGCTTGGCTGCTATAATCCAGTAGTCTGGGCCGTGAAACTGATCTTTGGCAAAAGTCTAAATATTACTTTTAAGACGCGTTTGAATGCAAAACACTTTGCCGAATGTGCGCATGTGCCGAGTATTCAATCTTCTTCGACACGACAGCAAATTGCAAATAATTGTGTTTTAGGCTGTAGGCCTTTTACTACGTTAATCCGGGCCAGGGGTGATGGGGGGAGTTGAGGAAATGTGTGCATTTGGCTACGGGTCCGTAGTGTCGAATAATCAACCTACACCAGCTAATGACCTCCCTGGGCGCCGGCCGTCCACAGAAATATCAACCAGCAGCCAAGTCTCATTTTCTGGTTATATTGCCAACATTTTTCTAGTCTCTAATGAAGGTGCTTAGTTCAGGGTTTTTCCTGCAGTTAACTATAGAATCATCGCTCCATCAGTGGAGCCTGTACCAGTGGAGCCTCCACCGGTGGAGCCTCTACCAGTGGAGCCTCCACCGGTGGAGCCTCTACCAGTGGAGCCTCTACCGGTGGAGCCTCTACCGGTGGAGCCTCTACCGGTGGAGCCTCTACCGGTGGAGCCTCCACCGGTGGAGCCTCTACCAGTGGAGCCTCTACCGGTGGAGCCTCTACCAGTGGAGCCTCTACCGGTGGAGCTGGTGCAGTGCTGAGCAGAGGCTTCTCATCTGGCAACAGGGGTACGTATTTGCATATCAACACTAAACCACATTCACACGATAGTCTTGGCTTCCCATGAAAAGTGACATTCTTTCTCCCACACACACACACACACACACACACACACACACACACACACACACAGGGCTTATGTTTACATATTCAGATACATGAAACTGAGGTATGGGATATTCAAACAGAACTTAGTTTAACCGTGAGCTATGCGATACGCAGCTGTGACCTAAATAGGCTGAAACGTTTCCCTGTGTAAACCGAACCTCAGACCACATTTGTTTCCATGCAGATTTTAATTGTCTTACGAGGAAGTCATCAATATTCACCACTTCCTGTGTTCATTAAGATGCATCTGCATGACTGTCGGCAACAAATAAGACCATCTGTGATGGGCTTATGAAAACGATGCAATGCTTCCATTTCCCAGTCTTTCCAATGTGATGTATATTTGTGATGTATATTTGTGATGTATATTTGTGATGTATATTTGGTAAACAGCAGCTTTCCAACTTTCTACATTAGGAAGTTTCAAACCGCTTCATAATGGCCGTTACTATGATCAATAAGATATCATTAAACCCTCTCTTCCGTTGGGCTCAGCTTTAATCAGGGACAGGGTTATGAAGTAGGACTCCGCTTTGGATCTTCATTACAAACCCCACAGCTGCACTCAGGGCCGGCTCTGAACTTTAGGGGCCCCGAGGCAACGTTTCTTTTGGGGATCCCCGATCATAAACCCCCCCTCCAAGCCCATCCCCAGTGCTGCCCCCCACACTGGGGGTCTTTAGGTTCGTCGTGTTCTGCGAGTCCAATACATGGGCTCCCTCCTGCGTGTGTTGTGTTGTCTCTGTGCATGCAGGCTGTGTAAGCGATGGATCTGCGTGTGTTGTGTTGTCTCTGTGCATGCAGGCTGTGTAAGCGATGGATCTGCGTGTGTTGTGTTGTCTCTGTGCATGCAGGCTGTGTAAGCGATGGATCTGCGTGTGTTGTGTTGTCTCTGTGCATGCAGGCTGTGTAAGCGATGGATCTGCGTGTGTGTGACTGATGTCACATCGCAGGGTTTGGGGATTTATCTCCCTGCTTGATTTACTACAAGCCTGATTAATTTGTCCACGCGCAGAAAGATATTGATGTGTCTATTCATCACCATAAGTCATCATATCGCCCAAACATTGATTTCCACCGCTGAGGGAGAGGGAGGGAGGGAGAGAGAGAGAGAGAAGGTATCAATCTAGCGCTCCACTGACAGCGCAACACCCCCACGTTCTGCACAAGCACAGGTTTTTATTTCTCTCCGGTTCTGCCGATTACTTTTCTGTTGGAACCGGACCGGACCTTGTGGGTCAGATTTCATCTGGTTGTCTGAAATGTAAGAATGTGAGACTTCAAGGAAATGAGTTCTCCGAGGAGAACAGAACCACAACCTTCCCTGTGTCCTCACCCCCGCCGCCTGGTGGTGGACATTAATAATGTCAGTAATTAATGAGCGAATCGTACAAATGCTCGTGGACTCACTGTACCACTGAGCTGATGGATTGATTCTCCGGTCTTAATTCCCCATAGATCACGCTGTTATGAAGTACAAATGTAGCATTGTGTTCCCCTCCAGGAGGGGCTGTTCAACTGAAAGGCAGGGTAGGAGCAGGTAGGGAGGATGACTACAGGTAGTCGTTGAACATCGGGGCTCGACACCCGAGCCACGACACTGTGCTAGTCTTGTCAATTCTGTGTCTGCACTGGACTTGAAACCTGTCACAGTTCTGAGACAACCACCAGGATAAGGAGAGAGAGAGAGAGAGACACAGAGAGACACAGAGAGAGAGAGAGAGAGAGAGGGATGATCGTGTTTGGAGGGAGACGGACGGACTTGCTGACGGGACAGACAGTCTGGCTGAAGGAGGGATGTACAGACAAACAGACAAAGAGACTCACAGACAGACAGACAGACAGACAGACAAAGAGACTCACAGACAGACAGACGGACGGACGGATGGGCAGACAG
>OMNS01031431.1:6397-16780 GCA_900303225.1 Laemonema laureysi | reverse complement strand
GGGGGAGGAGCTACCCGCGGAGGGCGGAGTCAGGGGGGTTCCGGACCACAACACCACGGAGCTGACGTTCTCCAGGACCCTGCGCAGCGGCGAGACGGTCAAGCACGACCAGACCTACACCATAGAGGTAGGAGAGCGGCTGTAACTGGGACACCTGGCTGACAGACGGGCCTCAATCCCCTTACTCCCCTTCCTGGTTTAAGTAACACATGGCTCATGTCTGGCAAAGGTCCCAGAGGGCACTTGGACCCACTGACCTAACGTGCAGGCCAGACACCTGGCGGTCGAATAAGAGAGACAAAAGTAAACACTTCGTCAAATCAAATCATTCTCAGACGACAAAAACGTCAAAATGATTCGATTTTCCTTGATTGTTGATGTTCTAGCAGACAAGTTGAGGTTGGGGAACAATGCGTCATTTCTTTTCTTCACATTCAGAGGACTTATTAATTAATCCCGAGGAGAAATCGTTACCGTCACAATTGCTCTGCTCAAAGATGGACAGAAACATAATAATTAGTGGAGAATAGAAATATTGTACAAATTTAAACACAAAAAACCCCACAAAATCCACCTAGCTGCCATTTTGGTTCTAAATGCTAGGAACCAAGATGGACCTCGAGGTCAATAAGGCCCATAATCATTTAATTAAGGCACCCTCGTTAACTGCCATGGCAACCAGGATGCTGCTGGAACTTTAATTAACCTCAGATGGATGCAGAAGCCTGACCTGCTGTCATGGTGGTGGGTCATCCAGCGTGTTAACAAGTGGAAACCTTTTTGTCTGCACTTTGAGTTCTGTAGCACAATGTTCTTGTTTTATGTACTTGACACTCAAAGTTCTTATAGGGAGACGTTATATTTTATAATTCTCCACTCACTGAATAAACAGCAACGCTGTGTGCAGCTGTCTCTTGCTGGAGGACTAGATGTGATGAAGGATTCTGTCTTTTGTAGAGAGAATGTCAAACGGTCACCGACAAACAATGACGGCTACAGGACATCTAACACATTAAAACCCATTTAGTTGAGAGCTGGTAAAATGTACACACACACACACACACACACACACACACACACACACACACACACACACACACACACACACAATTCTCTTCAGTGAATGTGAAAATAACACTATGGTCGTGCTATTTTGGTTAAATGAATGTTCTTAAAACAACATTAATATGAATACATTATAGCCCATAGATCTTCAGTAACCTACATCCAAGCTAGTAGGCTAATGTATATCGTTCATCAATTATTTGTGATTTGATGATACTTAATTTGCATCGGCGTGATGCAGGCTTCATCTTTATAACTAAACCAAATCCAAAAACCCACCAGTGTATGTAGGCTACTATAACTCAGTTCATACAAACTATTTCAAATATCACATCCTTAATATTAATACATTTCTGATCCAGCTTAAAGTATCTTCATCCTGATTCTGAGGATGAAAATACTTAAAGCTGCAGAAATTTTAATACTTTAATAACAGCAATAACTTTAAGTGGATTTTGATTCAGTTGTTATCCTTTAAGAAGAATGATGCCACACAAAAAAAACATCAATGCTCATTCATTTCATCTCCCTGCAAGGGCTGCCCTCAATTTCCTGTACAGCTACTTCTTTTGGTTACACCCTTTCTGGTAAAGCAATAATGTCTTTCCAACGGCTTAAGACATCCAAAACATGTTCTCGTCTCCTCTCATTATTTGTAGTCTGTTGAGGATAGATGGATGATACACAATGTAACTACACACAAATAATTGCTGTTAATGTAATAGATACACAGCCACCCCTAACCCGAAACCAGTAAACAACATGTAGAGAAACAGCAAGTGCTTTTAGGGACAGTAAAGAAGTTGAACTTGAAGTGTTAATTCATCTCTTTGCATGTCCTGAAAGTGGACATACAAGCTATTCCAATTGATGACTATAATGCTAGGAATCCACCCACGTAAATTCCCTTTAGATTGTATATAGATTGTATGTCGACTGCACTGCACAGCATTTCCTGTTTGTTTGAATAATATGCAAGTATCCTCCTTCCCTCACCCCCCGGCTGATGCCCTGCGCACCAACAACACCTGTCTGCCTTCCACCCATCCCTCTCTACCACCCTCTCCACCTTTTCCCTCCCTATCCCATTTTTCTCCCCTCTCCACTAATGAGGTACTTCTCCTTGTCACATCTAGCCGCCCCACCACTTGCTCTCTTGACCCGGTTCCATCCCCTCTCATTCAGTCTACTGCACCCGAACTCCTTCCCTTCCTGTCCAGATGGCTCCTTCCCTTCCAGATGTGTTGATGAGGTTGACCTCATCAACACATCTCTGGAGTCTGGATGCTTTCCCTCTGCGTTCAAGACCACCAGAATCACACCACTTCTGAAGAAATCAACACTTGACCCCTCTGAGGTGAACAACTACAGGCCGGTTTCCCTTCTACCCTTCCTTTCAAAAACTCTCGAACGTGCGAGTTGCTCCATGCTGCTAGACTGAACTCTCTCTCCTCTGCCCTGGTCCTCCTGGACCTGTCTGCAGTGTTTGACACAGTAAACCACCAGATCCTCCTCTCCACCCTTGTGGGTATGGGTGTCTCGGGCTCTGCATTGTCCATGTTTGCATCCTACCTGACGGATCGCTCCTACCAGGTGACACTGAGAGGGTCTGTGTCAGAACCACGCAGGCTCACTACTGGGGTTCCACAAGGCTCTGTTCTGGGTCCTCTTCTTTTTTCCCTCTACACATCTCTTGGCTCTGTTATCCACTCCCACAACTTTTCCTACCATTGCTATGCAGATGACACCCAACTAATCCTGTTATTTCCACCCTCTGACACACAAGTGGAGGCACGCATTGCTGCGTGCCTGGCAGACATCTCGCAGTGGATGACGATGCACCACCTGAAGCTCAACCTGGAACGAGCTGGTGTTCCTCCCGGGGAAGGGCTGTCCGCACCGAGACCTGGCCATCACCATTTAACACTTGCCTATTTGTCGTCAATTATTTGTCTGAGCTCTTGTTTACTGGCTGTTGTTTATTTAATACTCTTGTTTATTTAATACACTTTGTCTTAGCTCTTATTTGATTTTGAGTTGTTTCACTTTAAGAAAGTAGGCTGCTAACTCACTGCACTTTTACCTTTTTTTTTTTTTTTACCTTAGCACTAGTTATGCTCTTAGCTACTAGTCTAGGAAGGAAATGCTCCTACGATTTCTGGTGACTAGTAGTTGTCTTGCCTACCGATGTTGAATGCACTTATTGTAAGTCGTGGATAAAAGCGTCTGCCAAATGACTGTAATGTAATGTAATGCAAGTCTCAATTTAATCATCGCTTCATGCCTCCATCAATTAGCAATCCCACTCTAGTCAGAGACCCTGAACACTCAGCGTTATCCTAGAGACACTAAACCTTTATACCTGGTTAAGAGACACTGAACCTTTATACCTGGTTAAGAGACACTGAACCTTTATACCTGGTTAAGAGTAACTGAACCTTTATACCTAGTCAAGAGACCCTGAATCATTATACCTAGAGAGACCCTGGATTTAGAGACCCTGAACCTTTATACACCCCAAATGAAAATAAATGGTTGAAGGGTTGAGGCACCACAGGGAGAGTAGGACAACTGACAATAATCCCTTCCATCAGCATTTTTTTTTACTCACCTTAGCCCTTAACCTTTTGTGATTAAATTGATTTGACTCCAGCTTCAAATCCCCATGTTTTCATCAACATTGGATCAGAGGATAAAATGTAGTCTTATGTTGCCATAAAAAAAAGAAAAATAATTCATTGTGTTTTTCATTGTGAAAAACAACGCAACACCCATGTCACAGCAATGGGATCGGAGTACATTGTAGTTATTTTTGCATTAGAGAAAGAAGTTATGTAAACTTGGCACTTGAAACAAATTGTGCATGAAACAAAAACATAAACCAATGACACTTTGAATTGTAATATAAATAAAAAATTTATTTGACCAGTTATAAATTAAAAGTAAACTGAGTGAAGCAGAAAACAAATGATCTGTTGTTAAACTCAGTGCTACTGTACATGAGGGGTCGCACACCTCCTCTTAACTCACGCCAAGATACATTACAATATTGCATTGAAACACTTCTGCACTTGTTGGCCAATAATTATCAACTTTATAGGGATATTTAGTGTTAAGCAAATGAAGGTTTCATGCACGGTTGATATTTAAGCAAGTTATATAGGCGTTGCACACATAAAATGTACATTTATGCCTCCCTGCTCCGAAAACCCAAGTTTTGGCCTTGATTAAATTTGATGCCATTTGTATATATATGCTAGAAGTACTTGACATGAAAGAGGGATTTAACAACAGCATTCATTTCCTCTCAAATCATATGGGGTTTGTTTGTGTTTAGGCCATGATAGAAATTACAGGCCATCAAATAGCCAAAGCCAGTATATCTTCTTACATTCTTCTTGAAGTGCATGAGTTCAACAAATTATAAAATAAGATAAGACCCTGCTGAAATGAAGTCAGGAATTGCCTACAATAATCAAAGATCCATAGGCACACTAAATTAAAACTAAACTAGGTAGTCCCAAAGATGGGGGCCCCTTCTACTGTTTGACATCTTTGATACATAATCAATTGTTATTTGTGGCCTCTTCTGTGTCAGACACAGATCAAGTGACAAACCATGAACATAGTTTGCATGCAGAAGCTTAACAAATGTTTTACCAACCAGTCCAGGCAAAGGGCATTAGATATTTCAAGAGGTCGGTGAAGGGTGAGGTTCCCTCCCAGGGAAACGGCAGGACGGAGTTGGCTAGTATGAAAATGCTCAGGCATCAAACTTCGCAGAGGACAACCGGAAAATCTACATGGATACAAGGGTGATCCAGCTTTATCATTCCCTGTATGGAACAGAAAGACATTATTTGGACTGATATGATACATCATGCAAAAATATATGTCTGGTGAAGTAACAAACAACTTTGTTGTTTTTTTTACTTCAACTTTTTCATATTACACACCTGAGGTATTAGATTTTTTTGAATCCTTTTCAGCTTGGCCCTTTTACGACCATTCTTTGTCACAATCGTCTCTTCGTAGAATTCATGGGCCAAGTCACCATCCTCATCCAAGTACAAAGAGCTGCAATACAGAACGTTATTTATTAATTATGTGACAAAGACAATGCATTTTACAACATGTCAAAGCATCGCCAACAAAGTAGATGGTCAGGTGATCATGCGTGGTCCAGATCATCTATGTCTGCAATACTTTTAACAGCTATTTGAAGTGTGTGACACATGATATGGTGTGCAAGGCTATATTTACCTCCGTCTTGTAAACACAAATGGCGTTGCACTTGGGAAACGTAGTCTGTTCACTGATTGCTCATTTACGTCTTTGGTTGCGTCTTCGACAGTACCTGAGCCAGAAAAAGGCCAATATCCTCTGGATTTTGAGCCACTCACGCCCATCTTCAACTGTGGCACATTATTTTCTTGGTTACAGCACTCCTTGTAGCGTTACAGCTTCACTGTGCAGAATAGAACCAGGTACATGTGTTTTAAATGTCCGAGAAAAAAGGTGAACATTCAGTCTAGACCGCATTTGCGTCAAGCTAAAAAAGGAAATTGGCCGAGGCCACGTTCAATTTTACTATTATTTGTGAAGTAAGTCACATTTAAGACACATTTAAAATGGATAATAAATGACAGGGAAAACAAACACAAAACCAACATTACTATTACATATGACAGATATTACATGGCTGAAGGCCATGTTAGGACCTAAAATCTAATGCAAAGTCATCACATTTTGAGATGCCCCTTATAACCTTGCCAACTGTCAAGAGCAGGTATTCAAACAGATAGCTAATAGTAAACAAAACTGGAATGATCACATACACAACACACAGGCAAGGATGTGTTTGGCCTCGGCGCAAGACCCAAATATTAGCTTGATGAATTTGTTGTTTCACTGTTCCATGTTAACTATTCGTTAAACATTAAGCAGTAATCACAAATCTGTCTGTCTACTTTATTGGCCTGGACCGTGATCACTAGCTAACATACGCACACAAAATTACTATCGTTATAATTTGCCTCACTTCACAGGTCATGGCTTGATCACACCACTCTATCTGGCTAGCTAACCTAACTACAAACGTAACCTAGGACATCTGATTAATTTCACTCTCAAGGAAAATGAGCGGGCAAAAGACGAATGCGGAAAATTGTCACCTTGTATATGTCCAATATATCCGTGTTATATAACCCACATAAAAAGGTAGTTGCTTGTGTCGTATTTCGGATAGGTGGTTAGATAGCTGTTCATGATCGTTTCCATCTAAGCTACACACAAGCTAACACTGTAGGCTAACAGGATGCAATTCTTCTTTTCGTTACATGTTTCAATCGATGGCGAAGCGCTTTAATTTCTACTACCGCCATCAAGTGGGCTGTGTTGGAATCAGTATTACAATGAGAAAAACAAATGACTAAATACATAATACACATACACATACACAATATTTGTAATAATATCAGACGATACGAGACCAGCGATTGTGCCACCATTCCACTCGACTCTTTTATTCAAATATATTCAATATATATTCAATATATTCTCAAGGTGCTTGTATTACTAAAATAAAATAATTATAATGTAATACAACAATGACAAGACATATTATGTGCAATGTATACGTTTGCAAATATGTGATACTAAATACAAATCATGGTGAGCATGAAAGCAGCAACTTTAGGAAAAACTGAAACTGAAACCACATAAACCCCTTACCCCATATTTTCTATTTATTTTATTTAAAAGCCCTGATTCCTTTGGGGAATCCATCTTGCCTGTCAATCACAGGTGAGTGAATGCTACTCTTCTCAATGACAGAAAATTGCGGGAGGGAGGGAACAAAGAGGAGTGGACGTTTTTTTGGGTTGTTTAGTTTCAACATTTTGCTCTTCTCTTTTCTGCTCTCTCTCTCTCTCTTTACAACTCGCAAATACCTACAGCACCTTTAATTTCTGCTCCCTTTCTTCTTGAACACTGTGTCTTAATTCATCTTGTTTTACAGTTAGCAGCATTACAGACTACAATCCGTGTACACCTGATTGGATTCCCTGCAATAGTATCTCAATGCTGCTGAGACCCATGGGTGGCATAAGTAAAGATCCAGGTGTTAAATACACATTCCTCATGCTGTTTCAGTTATCATCATCATGTCATTGACACCGTAGCTTCATTTAGCTGCACCGCCGCCATCATGTGAGTGTACAGTAATTGGTCACTGCCTTGGCCACATGAGTGTACAGTAATTGGTCCGCTTGGCTACGTAGTCAGGAGGGTAAATAAGACTCCACCAATTAAATTGACTTGAAAGAATAGAAGGAACATCAACATCTTAATTCTAGGAATACATCATTCTATAGAAGAAGAGGCCAAATACTCAGTGATCGGCCAGCCCTACTCCAGACAGCCCTGTGCACAGACCCATCTGAACGCATCAACAAAGTATGCTGACACCTGAGATTGCCTGCTTTATCTTATTTCTAGCGAGGGCATAACGTTTTACGATCTGACGAACGTGCTCCTCTTCCTCACGTTGAAGCATCCGCAGGAAGTTGCACAGCTCTGGAAAGCTAAACGCGTCCCACTATAACAAATAAAAAAGGATGTGAAAATGATTTTAAACGACTGATTCTAGCATGCACTTATGCAGTGTTGATGCTGTCTTGAGCCACATGTGTTGACACTTGAAACGTACATTTATATCGCCCGTTTCATTCTCTTTCAGAACCAGGCTCAGCGCCTGTTCACCGGGGCCAGCACAGAGGCGTAAGTGTAGGGGCCGCGCAGCGTCAGACAGTTTACGCAGGTACACTGTAAAAAAACAAAATGCTACTGAGGGATAAACATAGGCAGAGCTGGTATTCTGGAGTTTTTTCCATTTTACCAAATGGAATGTCTAATAATACATTTCACGATTTCACCTTGATTTTGACGCTCCGTCCGCTCAAACAGGGCAAATTTGGCAGGGTTGTCCACCACAGTGAACTTGTTGAGAAGTGCCTGAATGACCTCTTGCGCGCGGGTCTGGGAGCTGATGTGCAGGTGCTTGGCGCTGTCTCTCGGGAGGTAGAAAGATGTCCTCCGCTTTGAGGCCTCCTGTGGTTGACCTTCTTGTGTCAAAAGCAGTTTGTCTGACGGTGGCAGAGAAATTGGACGAGCCAGCTGAAACTGTACCCTTATGAAACCAGTATATGACCCGTCCTTATTCTGCAAAAATCATCATGAACAGTAAAAACAACAATCTTTAGTTTCCAAGGCAACTTGAGTTCTTTATACCTGAATGTGCAAACAGAATAAAGAATGTAATTGCTTACATTCACCATATAGTGATTATTGTTGATCTGGGCATTGTATTCCTTTATCTTCTGCTGGATTTCACTAATAGTCAAGTCTTGCTTCCCCCATTCAATTAGTTCATCCTGAAATGGAAGTGACATACGTAATAAGATCATGTATACATTGAAATGTATTGAAATGTATTGTCTGCTTATTCCATAAGCAGACACATGTGTATTACACATATGTTTAAATTTAGCTTCACATGGAGATCTGACCTGAAAAAAAGTGTAATAATTGTTAGTTACTTAGCAATAGTTAATAGTAGTAGTAGTAGTAGTAAGAGTAGTAAGTGTTTAAACAATATATATAATTCACATTTGCCAATTTCAGACATCATCAACTAGGCTAATAAATCAACTGACTGCAAACACTGTATCCACTGACTGCACTGCAGCCTCACCTTGAAGCTGTTGCCTTACTTGAATAAAGATGTGTGTCCGTTTCCTGGACTTCCCCGCATCATTTCAGAGCTATTATCTATAATCTGTATTATATTATAATATGATATATTGATCTAATCAAGGATGGCCTTATTAAAGTATTAAGGAGGTGACCACCTGGTGCCTCTTCAGTCCTCTGCCTGTTAACTCAATGGTTGACCAATGGTGTTTTTGGGCTGATCCACACATACTAGTTTGAACATATATATATTTTTGCACAAAGCCTTGTTTTGTGGTACACAATAAACTGACTGCAAATTCTGCTATTGTATGTGACAATAACAGGAAACTAACTGAACAGAATAATCAGAATGCATGTTCTTTGGGCTGTGTGTGATCTGTGCGTGTGTGTGTGTGTGTGTGTGTGTGTGTGTATAAGGTTAAAACCATGTATTCCTTCGGGGCATCAACACAGTACATGACTGGCCATCCAATTCATTAATTTCTATGAATGCTCTTTCTAAATCTACATCTAAATTGCTAGTTAAATGTATAATATGGCAGCATGTCATCAACAGTCTTTTTATTGGAGCTGATAGATTCTATTCATAGTTCACTCAGCCATACAGTTCTTACCACGTTTGTGTCTGTCTCTACGGTATCTGCAGACACATCTGCCTGCTCTGTTGCTAAATGACCATCTGCACTGCAGTCCAGCAGAATAAATGGCCGACAGCGGTAGTGACAGATATATCTGCAGTCTGGCAGGGGAGAGGAAAGAAGAAGTTAGTTAAGTTAGTTAATGTGGAATATTAGACACAGTTAATGGTTGAAATATATGACTGATAAATATCATGTTGGAACTATGATGACTGTAGCATTATAGTATTATATTAGGATATATATCATGTCAAAGTGAGGGTATGATAAACATCCCTGCCTCCTCTCAACCCATACATGAGAGAGAGAGAGTCTTCCTGGAGCTCTTCTGACATAATCATTTTACATGAGTAGCAGTCCTATATAGCATGTAAGGAAAAAAATACTCAAATCTTATACTTACAAGTAAATTCCCTTAGAAAAAAAGAACTTTGGTAAAAGTCCTTCATTAAACATTGTACACATCAATTTAATACAGTATTTGATATAGCAATATTTTGTTCAGTATTGATAGTAAAAGTACTTCCTCCACATCATGACCTCATATCTCGGTATGAAGACACATTCCAACCTCAAGTCATCGCCCAGGAAAGCTAAACAATGTTGATAATCCAGTTTTGGAAGGTCGCAGCATTTCCTCTTTTTGTCAGCGATATGCAACTTAAAGAATAATCCAATGACAAACTGATTGTAGAGCTTACATGTAATATCCTTTCAGTTAAGTTTGTTAAGATTGTTAAGATTATTATTACCTCAATATAGATTTACTTAAGTAAAAGACGCTCTGAATTGTATTGTATCCAAATAAACAGAGTTTAGCAACTAGTCAAGTCAAATGTATGTGCAAAGCCCTCATAGCTCACATTATACGACTTTTGTAATGTCAAAACAGTATATTATGCATATGTACCCTTATGCAAATGGA